>CAIGQZ010001492.1:3258024-3337979 GCA_903798205.1 Danio tinwini | reverse complement strand
TGGTTATGGTACAGCAGCACATAAAATGATTCTGATTACAAGCCAAAGAACCAAGTTTAGTGCTATTTGCCACAAAATATGTTGTGTATCACATGCTGATTTGAAGTGATATGGACTAATTTAATTTTGGACTCAATGGTGCAATTAGTTTATTGCATTTCTTTACCAATGAAAATAAGTCAATCACATGTCAAAGGAAATAATATAAGTGGAGTTGAATTTTTGTTGTACGAGAGTTTTCATAGGTGCAAAACAAAGTTATAATTGCATACATTTGGCAATATTGTGTCCTGGATAAAGGAGTTTCCTCTCAGATCTGCAACATTGTTGCATTGACTCACTTCTGTGTGAGCAGACTATTAACACCAGACCATAAAGACAATCGCAACACTATTAACAATAGGCAATGAACTTTTATTGTCTTCATTTTTTTTAAATGCTTCCACCCCTTAAAGAGATACTCCATTTAAAAACTAGAACGTATGAGAGTGCATCTGCAATTGTGTACTGTCCTACATTTGACTTTAAAGTTAGTTTGCTTAATTTATAGTTTAAATATAAGTAGCACTGATGAAATTCAGACCTGCTACATTTTTATGCAGTCAATTATCACAGGCTGTTACTGTCATTTGCATCAATTTACTTCTATTCATAAATCTTCTTCGGCTGCCCCATGGGAAAATCACAGAATGTGAACTTCAGTAGAAGTAGCGGGTCACCTGTGTACTTCTGTTTGCAAATACTATGAATTAGTAGATATACTATATTTCTGACTTACTTACTGATTATCTCATTGTGTTATTTAATGCTATGGTCACACTACTTAACAACAGACATAATATGACGTCATGCTCCCCAATGTCTTTTTAAAAAACAATACACATAGGGCGACACGGTGGTGCAGTGGGTGCAAGAAGGTCTCTAGTTCAAGCCTTGGCTCGGTCAGTTGGCATTACTGTGTGGAGTTTGCATGTTCTCCCCATGTTCTTGTGGGATTCCAATGGGTGCTCCGGTTTCCCCCACAAGTCCAAAGACATGTGCTATAAGTGAATTGGGTAAGCTAAATTGGCCGTAGTGTATGTATGTGATTAAGTGTGTATGGGTGTTTCCCAGTGTTGGGTTGCAGCTGAAAGGGCATCCGCTGCGTAAAACATGTGCTGGATAAATTGATGGTTCATTCTGCTGTGGCGACCCTAGATTAGTAAAGGGAATAAGCCGAAAAGAAAATGAATGAATAATATTAATAAAGATCATTTGTAACATTCAAAATGTAACAATATGATATTTACTTCCGCTTGGCATAAAGACTTAAGGTTTGATTTTCATTTAGAGTTCAAGAGTTAATGGGATCAAATCCCGTACGAGCCCCCACATGTTTTGATCTTAATCATTAGGTTTATATGGCCGTTTAACAGGTTAAACCTGCTGATTTTCAGTGTGTGCTTTTAATCCAGCTAAGAGCCCAAATATTTATCTTCCACTGGTCACACGCCTTAACATCATGCAAATTTGCAGGTTAGTGTTCAGCATATTTGAACCTTAAAATGCAACAAATTTTGTATGAGCTTCCAAACCCCCAATATTAATGGAAAATATTGTTTTTAAAAAGTAAAATCTTTAGAATATCAATCACTAAAACTATATAATACGACATAACCATGTATTAAGTATATACATCACATTTGCTGGCACTGTTATTGTGCATAAGCAATAGTTTGTTATATTTAACATGATTGAATTAAACTACAATACATTACCATTAGCTTACTGTTAACTTTCAGAGGTGAAGCTGTTTGCATTAAATGGACTTACAAAGATTGATTAGTGTCCCAAAACTCAGGCTACATTTTATTCTCCTTTAAGATTGTTTTCTTAATTATACCACTCAAATTCTACTGGTTTTTACATTTTATACATTTATGAAATACTTTTTTATACATTTTATACAATTACTGAAATTATTCCATCAAGGTGTCACGGTGGTGCAGTGGGTAGCATGATCACCTTATAGCAAAAATGTCACTGGTTTGAGCCCCAGCTGGGTCAGTTGGCATTTCTGTTAGGAGTTTGCATGTTCTCTCCATGTTCGTGTGGCTTTCCTTCGAGTGCTCCGGTTTCCCCCACAAGTGCAAAGACATGCGGTATAGGTGAATTGAATAAACTAAATTGGCCAAAGTGTATGTGTGTGTGAACGAGTGTGTATGGGTGTTTCCCAGTGATAGAAGGGCATCTCCTGCGTAAAACATGTGCTGGATAAATTGATGGTTCATTCCACTGTGGCGACCACTGATTAATAAAGGGACTAAGCCGAAAAGAAAATGAATGAATGAAATTATTCCATTATTATTTATGAAATTATTCAAGCATCTTGTTATTTTACATACTATTTCTACACAGTAACAGATTCCATGAGATGGGGACTCTGGTCTGTATGCACTCCATTCATACCAGTTCACCGAACAGTTGAATCTATTCATCCCATGCTGTTGAGGACTATTTTGGGTTTTACCCTGTTTGGATGTAGTGCAATGGCAAAGCTTTCTCGGACTAGTCACTAGATAGGCCTATATTTTATAAAGCAAATAGTTGGTAGCAAAATTTGTATGACCTTAGTATTTGCGAATGCTAGACTGATTCAACTGGAAACAATGTGTACAAAATGTGTACAAAAGTTTTCCTCAAAAAGCTAAACAGCGCCTCCTGCTGACAAGGAAAAGTGAAATACATTAGTAAATAGAATTCCCTACCACTGTTTTTGAATCATGTTTAAGTAAATGTGTCATATAAAAAGCACATTTTACAATTTTGGATGAAAAGGTGATTTTACTCTCAGTGTTTTTACATACTGTAAAATTTATTTGCGATGAAAACAATGAAAGACATACATTCATACAGAGGTTTTACCCTTTCGGTGTAAACATCGCTTGATTTGCAGCTTTGTCACACACCCTCCAATATATACCACCAACAAACAACAAACGTATATTCTCAATAGGGAGCACACATCAACTGCACAAAGCTTTTCACATGCCCGAGAACTCAGACTGAAGCTGAAAAAAGGGTTTCAAAGGTCGACCGCAGAATTGGATAATTTATGTTAGCTGATCTCCAGGCAGTGTCTTTACTACAAAATGTGAGATATGGGAGTCGTGGCATTTGGTTGGGTTGGTTCAGTTGGCTAGTGCTGTAACTTAGTAACAAGCATGCTTAAAGAGAGAGAGAAGCACAAGCCAGTTTAGTTTGAATGAAAGTTACATTATTGAACCCCACTGACTTTTATTGTATGGAAGAAAAGAAACACTGAGACTTTTCAAAGCATTTTCTTTATGTTTACCATAATAAAAATAAAAGAAAATTTGGTGGAGGTTTGGAACAGCATGAAGATAATCACTAGGCCCATATAGAATTATATTAATTTAAGTAATATTATTAAATAAAATGCAAATTTTTTATGATATAAATAATGTATAATGATATTTGTAAAGTATTTTTTTGTCTTTTGCTGTTTGTATTATACGAACAACTTTGTTTACCAAACAAGTGGTTTTAAATGGATTTGGATTGTAAATCCTGAATAAAAAAGTTATTCTTTTTTTTATATTTCATCTTTTTTTCTTAGTTACTATAAACACACAGATTTTCTAAAAGATAATTCTGTGCAAAAATAGCATAATACAAATATTCCTTCTGGCCCTGGTCATCACAGATCTGAATCACATGAAGAATGTTTTACTTTATGACACAAATTTGACCTTGGATCCAGGCTCTCTCTGCTCTTTATTCAGTGCTGTGGGTCATTGATCTCCTGTCCTCTACGTCATTTCTTTTAAAATGACCCATTTTTGATTGTGCAATTTTTTAGGACAACCTGATCTCACGAGTGTCTAACTGTCTGTGCGGTTTAATGCTATGGTGTGTTTCTAAATATATAATTCGAATTGCTACCAATAAAAATAATTTTAGGTGTTTAAGTAAAAGAAAGACTTGTTAGAAGATTATTCTCTACTTATTTTGTAGATTTGATTAAACATTTTACTACACTCCCCATTTTAAATGTTTTAAAAAAAAAAAAAAGCAAATTTAAGCATCACATTTATATTCCTCATCTCAGATTTTTGTATGAACCATCACTCTTATAAGTTTGCGAAATACAGAAACCATGCTAAGGCTATTTCGTCGTTACAGACCGTAACATAGGCAAGCCAAAGAAAGTAATATATATAAATATAAATTAGTCAATTGCTAGCCAAACACATCTTGTAATTCAAATACATGTTTTTTTTTCATGTTTCACTGCTGGCTGTCTCGTATTCACAGGACGTGTCACCAGTACTGAACTATATATAAATTAAAAGATACTTTGTAAAAACAACACAAGAGCACACATCCTGGTACCACAATGGTAACACACACATGACCAATATTCCCATCCTCCCCACAAATCTGATAACCACTCAAACCATAAACTGTTTGCTTTTTCCGGCTCTTTTGTGGCCATTCTCATGTTACTTATGATATTGAAAGTGTTCTGACTGTAATATGGAAACACCCACTGAACATCAATAGTAGGAAAAACAAATATGCAATTCAATGGTTACCAGAAACATTCTTCAATATACCTTATTTTGTGTTCAACAGTAAAAAGAAGAAAAACAAAAAACCCCAAACTGGTTTGGAGCAAGTCATGGGTGAGTAAATGTTATTCCGAGTAAATGTTATTCCAAGTAAATGTATATCCTCCATATTATGCATAAATGGCCACAATTCATTGGTTCTGCTTGCTGACATCACAGTTGCTCCTCCTCTGTCCCTCTAGAGACTGCAACAAGCGTCAAATTTAGTTTACACATCAGATCTTGACCCATAAGGGGTGCAGGGCATGCTGGTGAATAAATAAATATGTGTCTCATGGTGTAGAGAAAATCTAAACAAAAATAAAAGGCGCAATTCAGCATACATTTAACTGCAGTTTTAAATACTTCACGGCAGGTTGATGCCAACAACTTTTGTTCCTTTTCACACTAATGACATATGTCAATGAATAAAGTATTGTTTTTGCACAATAATAAATAAATACCACTAAACAATTTCATGGTATCTATGATTTGCAGTCAAATACGTTTGATACCTCACCTATCTCCATACGGACAACTTTTCCAGTGTGGTCAGTTTGCTCAGTAGTTCACTTGGTGAAGACTTGAACCTATGGACTTCTCTCTTACATTTGATTTTAAAAACTTTTGGTTGGTTTAGGCAGGAGAGGACTGATTTGGGGGCCCTAAGCAATTGCGGGATGTGACATTTTCTTTCTCTTTAGGTTAGGTTTTTTTGTAAACAAACTGCATGTTTAAAATATATTTAAAGTGAAGTCTTTATCTTCTTAATGTGAAATTAATAACATTCAATTCACAAAAAAAAAAACAAGTTCACAAACTAACTATACAGTTAATTAGCCATATTTGTGATTAGATTTTGATATTTGCCATGCAGTGGCGCAGTAGGTAGTGCTGTCGCCTCACAGCAAGAAGGTTGCTGGTTCGAGCCTCAGCTGGGTCAGATGGCGTTTCTGTGTGGAGTTTGCATGTTCTCCCTGCGTTTGCGTGGGTTTCCTCCGGGTGCTCCGGTTTCCCCCACAGTCCAAAGACATGCAGTACAGGTGAATTGGATAGGCTAAATTGTCTGTAGTGCATGAGTGTGAATGAGTGTGTGTGGATGTTTCCCAGAGATGTGTTGCAGCTAGAAGGGCATCTGCTGCATAAAAACGAGCTAGATAAGTTGGTGGTTTATTCCGCTGTGGTGACCCCGGATTAATAAAGGGACTAAGCCAAAAAGAAAATGAATGAATGATTTTAATATTTGTGTATACATTTCTGTGACTTGAAGCTGCTGTATTATCTTAATGTAAAATTAAATCAAATTTTATTCACAATCAATCAAGCTAATATTTTCACCATTTTTCATATGAACTGAATAATTGCTTTTTATGAGTCGGCGGCGGTCACTGTTCACTGGGAAATTATCTTTTATTTGAGCAGGCTCTCTCTTAACAAGCTCACAGTGCTCATTATCTGACAGGTGTTTGAAAGAGAAGGTTGAAAAGAAATAATAACGTTATTATATATATATATATATATATTATAATTAATAACAATTATATATAATTATTTTATAATAATAAAATCTTAATGGTTATAGACAGATTTTACAACAAACTGACTCTTACTCCCAGGACCGTTTATATCGAAGTTGATATTTAGCCACACCATGTTGGTGTTTCGTAACGTCTAATTTTAATGAGGTGGGTCGTTAGCGCAATGCTTAACCCCCAACCTGGAGGACAAGGACATACACACATAGACAATTTAGCTTACCCTGGGTTTAGATAAGGGTGTAGGTCAGTGGTTCTCTTGATGATCTGTACAACATGCCCTGCCATCTTTTGAACATGTAAAAGAAGCACATGTGTCTGACACATATATCAAAATATATCCAAAAATCTAGGCTGAATCATGTATTTTCAACATGGACTGGAATTTGAATTGGCTAAAAATGTGATTATTTAATAGCCTCTCCACCAGTTGTGTTTAAAAATCTTTCACTTTCCAACATCATTAAACATTTGTCAGAAATCTCATCATTATTCAATTCAGAAACACACAAAGAGAGCAATGTGTACATGAGTGTATGTGTGCAGGTCATAAATGTTGACTTCCATGAGCTGTAGCTGTTGTCTGCTCACACGGGACCCTGTTCCCTGCTCTACGTCTTCCTCGCTTCAGTCGCTACTCGCTACTTCTTGATTTTTTAGGTTTTCCAGACATTGACCATCATTCTTACACAATCTGCATTTGGTGCATTTCCTGGTTACATAATCATCACGTCCACAGACAAAACAGCCTTCTCAGAGTTCCCATCAGCGCTTCCTTTTCCTCTTCCCCTTATTGCAGCTGAGGTAAC
Source organism: Danio tinwini (assembly GCA_903798205.1). NCBI lineage: Eukaryota > Metazoa > Chordata > Actinopteri > Cypriniformes > Danionidae > Danio > Danio tinwini. The sequence goes on along the minus strand of CAIGQZ010001492.1, from coordinate 3,331,022 downwards.
GGAAGACCAACAATGTCTCGATGAGGCTTGAAATAAGCCCCTCTGTAATGTTCTGTCAGTCCTGGCTTTAGATTTTTCTCTATTCACTGCTTGCTGTACTTCTGTGTACAAGGCATGCGTTGACATCTTCCATGTTTCCAATCATTGTATGATGTTCACTGCTTGAGCAATTTCTGGTCTCTGTCCATCCAGTAACCAGTTCCGCAGGTGACAGTCCCAATTGTCAGTTTGGGAGTCCTCTGCTGAACTCCTCTGAACTCCTCGGCTGTCTGGCCGCTGTGCTTCATACCTCATAGAGTCGATTTTTAACAGACTCTTCTCTGCTCTGGCTGCAGATGGCAATCTTTTCTTTGTCCACACTGGGAATGCTATTTTCTATAGCTTCAGTCACCTCTGTGGTGTCCCGCATTGGCCCTGTTTTCCCAGTCACTGTGTTCTTCCCAACAATCTTTTTTCAGCCGGCTGAACAGGACCAGTTCAGTAAAAAATTGTCACCTGCCCCATAAAGGCTTTGTCATCGCTTCTTTTATATCATTTACAGTCACAACCATGTCAAAACCATCATTGTTGGGGGAGTTCTGCTCAGCCTTTCCTCTTCAGATTCTTTGTTTTGGGAGTTTCAGGAATTATCTCAGTGTCTTCCTCTGTTTGTTGTCTCTATACTGTTTCTGTGCACGGTGCTGTTGATCTTGTTGGTGGAGAGCATTCAAGGTTGGGGTCTACCAGGGCCGGATTAACCAATAGGCATTATGTGCACAGGCCCAGGGGCCCCTGCACACTTGGGGCCCCTGCGAGGGGGGGAAAGATGCTGATTTTGGAGTGTCTATTTAGGCTAAGTGCAAATAGCGCACCTCGTTGGAATAAGCTAGTTGAGTGCTTCCCGCCAGCGCCGTTTGATCAACAGAGACAACATAACTTAAGAGAGCAGTAGACCTCAGGTGGGTGTGGTGTAGCTCGTAAAGAGCATGGTAACATGTTCTGAGGCGACTGATCATGAACGCGGTTCGAATACAGCGTCTGATGAACACGTTCTTCTTTTTTCCCCTATTACATATCAGATTGGAAATACATTTATTTTCAATAGAAAGGAATTGTTTTTTTGTTTAAAAATGTAGATAAAGTATATAAAATATATAAAATGAGTCACAATTTATTTAATAAGGATAATAATAATAAATATTCTATTAACAGTTATTTTCCACCTGGTGTTAAATGTTAGCGACATCTTAATATAATTAATCTGTATTTACAATGTTAGTCGCCCTGCTTCACCCATATTCTCCAACCTCATGGAGAGAGAGAGAGACAGAGAGAGAGACAGAAAAAGCCCCTGAAGAGGAGAGAGACAGGAGAGAACTGGTATAGTGTGTGTAATTTCGGATACATTCAGCCTTTTAATCAGGTGTTTTTTGCCTACTCTTCTTCATCACGAGAGGGACAGTAGGAATCATTAATCAGTGTGTGTATTATGGAGGACTCAGATTCATAGAACTGGATTGGAGAGGTGTTATATCCAAATCATATGCATTATAAGTTTGTAGAAGTTATACATTAAAAATACCCTTAAATATAGTTTTTTAGTACTGCTTCAGTAAACTTGGAACAAGTATATTAATAACCATTAATTTTCACTAGTTATATTACTATTTTTTTTATCAAAGTGTGCTTTAAATGCTTTTAAAATCAGGTAAATCTTTGTTGACTATAAATATGTACTATGTCATTTATTTAAAAAATGTGGGCAAAATATTATAGATTAACTTTATTTAAAAAAAAATTTTTAATCTTATTTTTTATTTCAACTATAGGGGTGCGGCCTCGTAGGGGGCCCTACAAGACATTGTGCCCAGGGGCCTCTGAATCCTCTAATCCGGGCCTGGGGTCTACTTTCAGGTTGCGTAGCTCAGCTACGGGATAGTGATGATACGATGTAGGTGTATCCAAATAGGTCTATGTGGTGTGGTCGCTTTTTTCTTTTTTTTCTTTCTCTTTTCTGAGTGCCAGTTCTCTTTGCATTGCTCTTCTTTCCCTCTTATCTGCCTCCTCTGTCCAACAATTCACCGTCTGCTCATAATTTCCAAACATATGTATCACACAACACCCTTTCCTCTTTCTGCTTCCCTCTTCAACTGATTCCTTCGCTACATTTAATCTTGAGACACTTATTTGGGATACTTAATTAACTTACCTATATCTTGCATTCAGGAGCAGCACGATTACGCAGTGGGTAGCGCTCTTCCCTCACAACAAGAAGGTCACTGGTTTGAGCTCTGACTGGGTCAGTTGCCATTTCTGTGTGGAGTTTGCATGTTTTTACAGTGTTGGTGTGGGTTTCCTCTGGGTACTCCGGTTTTCCCCACAGTCTAAAGACATGCAGTGAATTGAATAAGCTAAATTGGCTGTAGTGTATGTGTGTAAATGAAAGTGTATGGGTGTTTCCCAGTGATGGGTTGTGGCTGGAAGGGCATCCGCTGCGTAAACATGTGCTGAATAAGTTGGCGGTTCATTCCGCTGTGGCGATCCCTGATAAATGATGGGACTAATCTGAAAATGAATAAATGTATGTGTGTGAATGCGAGAGTGTATGGGTGTTTCCCAGTCCTGGGTTGCAGCTGGAAGGGCATCTGCTGCATAAAACATATGCTGAATAAGTTGGCAGTTCATTCCGCTGTGGCGACCCCAGATAAATGAAGGGACTAAGCCAAAGGAAAATGAATAAATGAATGAATGAATATCTTGCATGCATTTTAGGCCATATAATTTTCTTATTAGATGATAGGCCGGTGTATCATATTTGGAAAGCTTGCTCTGAGATTTCCCCATATTAGCTGTCTTGTGGATTTGTTTCTGTGCCTAATAATCTGTTGGATGTCTCCAACAGTTCCAACCTTTCACCAAAAATCCAACAGGTGGAGCCCCACTAGCACTTTGTTTAATTTCCCACACATTTTCAGTTTCTTCCTAAAAGCAGACCACAGTGCTGGATTTTCCACACATGATCTTAATTTACCTTCAAACATGTCTTAATCACTGCTGCACAAGACCTGCCAGTTTGATTTGTCACCTTCTCTTAAATTCAGATTAAATTTCAAAACCCACATTCCTTAAGTTTTCATTTGTCTCTTACCGGAGAGTTCTGATGCCTTATTTACTGGTGTTCCGTTCAGGGCCCTGGCTTCATCCTTCAGCTCAACCTGGGTAGGGCTGTGACTTTTAAGTCCAGGATGTATGGTCACCATTCACCAACTGTTCACTATTCTTCAACCTTGTTACAGATGATTATGAGTTCTTATCATATGACTCTCTGCCATAACTTTTCAAGGAAAATTCCTTCCTCTATTGGGTTAACAATCACACACATTGAATATACATATTTGAAAAACATAGAATTACATGATATATTCTTAATAAAATTGATAACACTTCTCTCATTATTCTCCTACTTATTGTGTAGGTTGATGTATTTAACTATCTTGGCATTTTTGCAATGGAAACAAATCCAATGTATATGGTTGTTTGCACATATGTTTGACCGGAAGGTCGTGAATGAATGACCCATCTCATCTGAGTTGACAATAGGCTACATATTTTACATTTTTTCGACATAATTAAATAGGTCTACATAATTTAATGTGTTGAAGTCAAATTATTTATACCCCTCGTGTACGAAATAGCCTATTATTTTAAGCTAGGTCTGTCTTATTTATTTAACCAAAATAGATATAACGTATTACTGGGTCTTGTGCTCATCCTTATATTTGGGAAAAACTTCCATGTCACCTCCTCCAGGCTGCATTCTGATCCAGTGCAGAGGATCACGTTCGTGACTGTGTAAGAGGCGGAGTTAAGGGTCGAAGTTTTTCACAGAATTCGGATTGTTGTTCCCGAAACCTGCGAACAAATGCTGCTTTAGCCATTAGCAACACTGTTCCTGAAACACAACAGGTAAAAACATCTTTTGTGCACTGTAACCTTTTGCTCCTTTTGAACTGAGCGCATCGGCTATAAATTTACTGAATAATCTGTACATGTCAACAGCACTGCAGCATTCGAGTGAAATTAAAACGTTTATTCATTTATCCCGATTGAAGTTCTAGAAAACTTCTGGTTTAGATTTAACCGTCGACACTTGTAAATGTGTGAATAAATTCGCTGACTTGAATGTTCAAATGTTGCAGGAAATCACGAGTTACTCATGAAATGTCAGTGTTTTATGATGCATGTCGGCTGGGACAAAAATATTATGTAGTACAGGCTCTATATACTGCTATATTATAATATTATATGTTAATTGTCTTATATTATTATTCGTAAAAATCTTTTTATATGGTAACTTGAAGGTTTGAACTTGAAGATTTAACAGCCTGTCGCTTACCCAGTGACTGCTGTCCCTTTATTTCTTGTTTGTGTTTTGTTTTGCCTCTTATTTTTTGTATATCCTATTGTACATTTATAATTCACTTATCGTCTGATTTTTACGTAATTGCTGTTAGTTAATTTACATAAACATAAAAAACTACATAAAAAAGTTCAATATAACAAGAATATTTCCGTCAAATATTTTGAACCCTTATTATGGATAATAGTTGTTGATTTTCAGGTTGTGGCATGTTGACACTGTGTTATGTTATAGCCAGTAGCTCTATTTATGTTGCAGTATATGTATTCATCTATTCATTCTGCGATGTGGTAGTAAGGGGTAGTTAAAGGGATAGTTCTCCCAAAAATGAAATTTAACTTGTTATTTACTCTCTTTCATGTGGTTTCAAACCTTTCAATTTCTTTCTTTATTCTACACAAAAGAAGATATTATGAACTTTAACCATTTAATTTACTTCGATGTAGGGCTGCACGATATTGGAAAAAACTAACAATGCAATGTTTTGTTTTTCTGTGATATATATTGCGATATGAAAATAATTCTAAAAGATGGCTATATGGAAAGAATTCCTAATTTTATATTCATTGGAATAGTTTGTACTTGAGTACATCTGCAAAAGATATATATGAAAATGAGCAAAAAATAAACTAAAGCACAGATGAAAAAAAAACTAAGATAACAATTAAATAAAATAGTCTTTATGTTTTTTGGTTAGACAGTATTAAAAGTTGAAAAGTATAGAATCCAATAATTAAGTGTAAAATAACACTTTATTCTGTTGTATTAAATAAGCACAATTAATCTTTACTAAAGTGGAAAACTTTATAAATTCTTGTGCCCAAATAGTTTAAATTCTCTTGAAATCTTACAGTCACAGGCCTTAAAAAACACATCCAAATGAAAGTCTTTCAAATGATTAAATTAGAGTCGCAACGACTCCACAAATCACATGTTCAGAACTGTGTTTTCTGGTTAATTATAATCCCAATTTGACATTGCAGATCCTGCGATGTGACTACTGCAGATTCGCTCATTGTGATATTGATGCTGAAATTATATATTGAGCAGCCCTACTTCCATAGAAAAAAAACAAATACTATGGAAGTCAATGGTTACAGATTTACAGCATTCTTCAAAATATCTTCTTTGTGCTCAACAGAAGAAAGAAACTCATAAAGGTTTTAAACAAGTAAACCTGAGTAAATAATGACAGAATCATTTATTTTGGGTGAACTATCCCTTAAAGCACTTTTCTTTAGAACTTCTTGTTCATTTACCCGTGAGCAGCTGAAAAGAACTGCATAAGCTGGTTAGGTGGCTTTTGACAAATGGCTGCTGATTGAAAGGCACAATATGTACGATTTTTGTTTCTTTCATTTTGTTTCAATAATTTTAACTAGTCGCATGGACTGTGCTGTGTTGCTGTGCTAATACACCCTCTATTTTTGCTCTGGTTTTAAATTAAGCTAAATCATCAGTAGCTGATAATGTGACAACAGGGTACCGGTTTATAATCTGTGAACTGTATGGTTTTTCTGTTAATGTTAAGATGATTATTATAGTGTGTGTGTGTGTGTGTGTGTGTGTGTGTGTGTGTGTGTGTGTGTGCGTGCGCGTGCATGTGTAACATGAACTTATGAAGCTAGTACGAGATATTAAGCATGGTTTTATTACAAAACAAGCAAAATCCTTTTTTTTGTTGTTGTAAATCATGGTAATTTACCATAGTTATCTCTGCACTAACACATAGTTTGCTTGTGGTATTTGTAGCGGTTATTAAGTTAATAATCAATACACCAAAAACATGATTTCTCCTTTTATTATAAAACCACGGTTAAAGGGAGAGGATAACATGCTTTAAAGGGGTGGTCCAGAGTGTATTTTAAAGGCTTGGTTGTGTTTATAAGATGCAAAGCAATGTGTGCTCATGCTTCAATTGTAGAAAATCACGTATCATATATCTTATTTTGATTATATACAGCTACTCAGTTAACATGAAAACAACTGTCATATTTCCTTGTTCCTCCAAAAGGCCCGGCTTAAAGAGGCTCTGATTGGTCAGCTAACATAATGTTCTGTGATTCGCGGATCGGCTCCATGTCACCAGGAAAAGCGTCATGCCCCTACAAGCATGCGCTTATGCGCTGTGTAAATACTCATTAGAGAAGCTGTTAGCTGTTTCAGTTTGAGCCTGAATCAGACATGGGCCTGTATGAGATTCTAGTAGTATGATAACCTTGGATAAAAAAATAAATAAATTGTGGTTACTGCTCTAAAATATGTTCTCTTTAAATGTCTGGGTAAAAAACAAGAACTTTTTTGAACACAATGGCTGCATCCGAAATTGCATACTTCCATACTATATAGTACGCTAAAATCAGTATGTGAGCTGAGTAGTATGTCTGAATTCATAGAAATCGAAAAATAGTATGCGAGAAGTAACTGAGCTTCATTCTTGCTACACACATTCATAACGTATAGAACATACTCAATAATACATACTTGATAATTCAAATGCAGTACCTACTGAGTAGTAGGCCGTTTCAGATGCAGCCAATATAATTAGTTTTGAGGAACATTTAAAATATTCTGGAACAGTAAACATGTCCGGCTAAATAATTCAAATGAATCGTTGACTTCTGCTGTCTTTAGATTCAAAAACACTGATTTCTTTACCATTTAAAACGACAACTTTTCTGCTGGAGATACTGTAGTCCTAAAAAACAAAAAACGTAAAAAAAATTATTAATTAAAACCTTAGGAATGGTATAACAGAAAATTTTGTCGGTTTTAAAACCTTGACTTTTCCAAACCACGGTATACCTTGAAAACGGTTATCGTCCCATGCCTAAATCAGACAGAAAATGACACAGAGGACACAGCTTAACCTGCACGCCTGAAAGTGTCTTTCACATATATTTGGCTTATAAGCATGCGTAAATAATATGAAATGTTCACATATCTTTTGCGAGTTTGTTATTTGAGATGTAGAATGCAGGGAAAGCAGCCGCATAAAGAGACACTGCAGAGCTGGTGAAGACTGAGGGTGTTTACAGCAGTTTGACTGATAAATATGAAATATCGAACCCATCAGTGACGATCGAGCATGAAAACGATGATCGATTGGCTCTAAAATTAAATTACTTTTAATCTTTCTGATTGGTTATGCTGGTATTTGGGCGGTAGTTTGATATTTGATTGGTTATGGCTAGGCCCACACGGAATCTGCGCGTGCAGATTTTCTGCAGATTTCCGCAGATTTTTATCCCATCATTAATTCTGTTTATTTACTTAAAGTTTACTATTTACAGTTAATCTAATTGGATTTGCATTTTAAACATTAAATACAAGTTAAAAAGATATTACTTTTTATTTAACATATTAAGGTTTTAGTTATGATACTCCCAAAATAATTCTGCAGAAATCAGCAGATTTTTACCAAAATTCTCAGCAGAAAAAGCAAAAAATGTCCGCAGATTCTGTCTGGCCCTAGTTATGGCTGCAGGGAGTTGTGGTCTAGAGAGGAGACCTGAGCGCAGATCGAGTATAGGGGGTCACACACCAGAAGCGCCGCGTCGCGCCACTTAGCGACACTGTTCATATTTCTGCCGCACCACAGAGTGCCATCTGAATAGTTTCATTTTAAATACAATGCGAAGGTGCGTGTCTGGCGTGTGATACTTTCAGCTGTCATGTGCGCGCCGTGTCTCGACACTCTTTTCAGCGAGGACTACGGCATGAGTGATGTCTCACCGGATGACATCAAAATCGAAAGCTACTTCAGGGAGCCATGCATCTCTCTAAACCCGGATCCTTTATTGTGGTGCAAAGTAAATGAGTCTCGATATGCAAGGCTAAGCACCCTTGCCCAGTGGTACCTGGCTGTTCCTGCAACTTCTGTGGCTGCTGAGCATGTTTTTTTCCACCGCCGGTCTAATTGTAAATAAACTTCGCACTCTGCATTCATCGGAGCATGTAGACCGACTGATTTTTTTGAATAAAAATATGTAGTCCTTCTTTCTGTTATGTTTTATTAGCCATGCATGGTAAAATATTCAGGCTGTTTTTGTTTTAAGTTTAAGCAGCATAGTTTAATTAGGCCGGCTTTATTTTATTTACCTCCACCGACTGATCAATTTGAAAGAAATGTTATTTTACCTAATCTTTAAGTTTTATAGCTGTGGTAAAAAATATTCAGGCTATTTTTATTTTAAGTTTACGCAGCCAAATTATGCTATAGCTTCTAATTTTATTTAGGCTATGTGCTACTTAACAGCTGTTTAATTAGGCTAAGTTTTGATAACTTTATTTTTGCAAACCTTTTACAAAAAAAAACTAAAAAAATTTATTCCACATCTGTTGTGATGCTGCTGAAGTAAAATATTGTTTTGGTAAAAATGTCAGTTGGATAAAATAGCTGAAATGCAGAGTATCATGTCTTTTTATTGTTGTTGTCAACAATATAGAAAAAGGAAGGTTATAGTTTTAAAAACGGATCCAAAATATTTATAGAAATAATAAGACACATATTGAAGGGGCTAATACTGTAAAATAACTTTCTTTTTTTCTGTGCGGCTTCAGTTGCTGTTGTTTAAAGCGCCCTGTAAAGGGAGAACCGCATCCACTTTCTGGTTGGCATGTAGTTCAAGCTCACATGCATTTTGTGTAGATAAAAACAATTTGTAATATAACATTTTCATATTGTGTCTCTAGGCTTTATGATTAATTTTTTTTACAATGCATCATGTAGAAAACCTACATGCCTCACGTCAGTAGCGGTTCTAGTTTGAATGGCACCCTGGGCGAACCACCTGCTTTTAGAAATGTACTTATAAATAAATACATTAATTATTATTATTATTATTATACAATTATTATTGTAAATAAATAACAGAAATCAATCCTAAATGTAACTGGAATAAATGTAGACACAATTGGAGTGATATGCTAAGATCTCTTAAGAAATCTTTTGCTTGAATATTAAAGACAATTGTATAGAATACAAAAAATATATATATTTTATGTAATTATCTGTTGTCTTAGACCCAAATCATGGCTGAGAATTAATGTTAAGTCTTACCGCCCTGATTCATCATATCTCCTTTCTGCTTCATAGCCAAAATATAGTAGATTATTATATAATATCTATAATATCTATATTATTATAGTAGATTATTGATAGTCAAAATAAGATCATCATCATATTATAACTTTAGTTTTGTTGACTTGCAAAGCTCGCTGCGTGCCGACACCTCTGCATAAAAGTTACTCTGGTTTCACAGTACTTAAACGCCATGTATTTTATCGGCGTGCATGTAAACAATCAGTATTCACACCGGGAGCAGAGCAGCGCGTGAGGCGCGCGGGAAGTGTTTTCTGCATGCATGCATTCATCAGTTTGATTTCACCACCGTTGTTTCGGTTGCACATAGACAATAACAAACTTGCACATGCAAAATACGCCAAATGTGAATGGCCTCTAACATCTTTATTCTGGGGTTACTACTTAAAATTAAAACACTTGCATAAAGTAAATCGAACTCAAAGCTTTTACTAAGGCTCGTTTTTTTTTGTTTTTTTTCGCAAAGTCTCCCCGTGCCACCCCCCAGCAACGACCATTTTTTTCTGCCATTATGTTTGGAGCTGCTCCTCATGTGAGGAGATTTAACTGAATCCAGCACTGAACTGGGAGATTCTGGAAGCTCTCCTTTGTCAAATGCTAGCTATATCTTTTTTTATAATTCTCTGGAACATTAAAATTAAATTGTAAGCACTTCTCTCTTTGTGTCGTGTCGTTTAAAAGCCCAAAAACAGAAACAAAACAAGCTTTGTGGAAATAGCAGTGTTTGGACCACATTTTAGCTTTCTCTGCTAACATTACAGCGCCTCTGGCCACGCCTCTTCATTGAGAGGGGTGCATGCACGTGGTGAATGCGCATAACCGGATGCCCTTGTAATCTCTACTCCGGATGTATATTTTTGTAGTCCCCAAACTTCGTTCGCTGTAGGCTTTGCTAAGCTATTTCTGTAAAAGCCAATACCTCCCTTTGCATTGCACTTTGAATGTCTTGCATTCAGAGATGTTGTTTATGTTCACACAGCTACATCACACATCAACTAAAGTTTAAAATATGACCACCCCTTTAAGCAGCAATTCACTTTAGCAAAAGTGTGACAACTAAACCCGGTTTCACCTCCAAATTTACGAATCAAAAAGTGGTAAAACGTTAAAAATCATTCATTCTAATGCGCAAGATACTTTTGTGTTGATTTAGCCTTCAACTCATGTGACCCCCCCTGTCGAAAAATGTCCCGTTATCTGAAGCATTTCACCGTAGTGGGTGATGATAAAAATGCTGTCCCAACATGGCATGAGGAAGACACGTCCCACCATGTCACGGCATTGCATGATGCCCCTGATAGCCTGGAGGTTTCAACAGGACAGCATTTGGGACAGGTCAGCTTTAGGGACTCCCTACGAAGGCTGTACAGTACAGAGAGATTCCAGGTAAACAATTGCACTTTTAGCCTGTGTATATATACATGTTAATGTCGTATACATCATTGCAAATAACCAGCGACTAATATTTTGTTGCTTAGATTGTTGTTGTGTGCTTGGTCGTCTTGGATGCCATTTTCGTACTATGTGAGTTGCTTATTGACTTGTCTATCATTGAAGCAGATCATCACGAAATAGCCCCTCAGGTAAGTGCGCTTCAAATGCCCGTACAGCAAATTTGACTTAAATATAAAAGGGTATGCCAGTGATTGTCCTCCATCCCAATGTTTTTACCAGGTATTTCACTATCTCAGCCTTGCCCTTCTCACATTCTTCATGGTAGAGTTGGCTGGAAAGATCTTCGCCTATCGCCTAGAATTCCTTCACCATAAGTTTGAGGTGTTTGATGGGATTGTGGTGGTCGTATCCTTTATTTTGGATATTATATACATCTCAAATGAAAATGTGTTCGATGCCATGGGCCTCCTGATCTTGCTCAGGCTGTGGAGAGTGGCCAGGATCATAAATGGTATGGGAATGATTTTTAACTTTTTTATTTAAAACATTTTTAATGCTATTGTTATTGTGAATGTGTGTTGAGAAGTTAACAGTGGTACAATGGACCCTTTTCACAAGATTGCTATGACATATTTAACGGTTATAAGCATCTTAAATCCTTGAAAGTTTTTAATATATCAATATTTTTAATAAGTATGAATGTGTGTATCCCAGATCAATAAAGGGACTAAGCCGAAAAGAAAATGAATGAATGTTCAATTCAATTCACCTTTATTTCTCTAGCGCTTTTACAATGTAGATTGTCAAAGCAGCTTCACATAGAAGATTATAGTGAATTGAAACAAAAAGTTCAGTGTCAGTTCAGTTTTCAGTGTTTAAAGGGCACCTATTTTACCCCTTTTTTTAAGGATGTAATATTAATATCTTCTAAGTGTGCCAGTTTAGCTTCAGTTCAAAACACAATTCAGATGTGACAATTCAAAAAGTGCCATTTTGGGGGCGTGTACGAAGTTCGTCGTTTTAGGGGCGTGTTGCTTCACATGAAAATTAGTTTCCACCTCCCGCCCAACTTAACAAAGGGGCGGAGCCAAGAGCTCCCCCACTTTGTGTATGGCAATAGACAAGCAGACAGAGAGCAGCAACATAAGTGAGAGGACCAGCATTCAGCTGTACATGTATGACTCAGACACAGACCAAGCAAAGAGTACAAAATCATTTGTATAGTTTTACAGCCAACTGTGTGCTAGTTTAAAGCTCCGAGCTTGTAGCCTACACTGAGACTAATAACCAAGCACACTGAATTACCTTTGACTAAAGGGCATCACACATCGGATGCACCGTGACACGGCGTGCACATGACAGTTAAAAGTATCGCACACTTGTGGCGCCAGTCTGGGTCATCTGATAGAAACTTATGTTTAGAATTTTAGAAATGCATGCCACTGTGTGTCGCCGAGTGGCGCTTCTGGTGTACGACATGCTTGAGGCTATAACTAAAGGGCGTTATACACCTGATGCGTCGCTCAGAGCCACGACACACCAGACGCGCACATTCGTTTGTTATTTAAAATGAAACTATTCAGATAACGCTGTGGCGCGTCCATAGAGGCAACCTAGGCGGCAGAATAGTGAGCAAACCTCCCGGTCCTTACTTTCATCTGCGACAGCGCAAAATGCATGGCGCTGCACGTCATTAGTTAGTTATTAGTTAGGACGCGCACGTAAAGCAACGCGCTCACACTTTCCAGCTGCACCTAGTTAAGATGACAGGGAGCTTCTGTGACCGCGGGAAATGCAAACCGCTGAAGTTTAAGGAAGACACAATGAAAAGTACACATGTATGCAAACTCACCAAAACTCACAAACACTGGCGGCGAGGAGAGCAATAACTTGGTGAATGTTGAGCTCAATGAGCCTTACATCTAAAAATAGAGCAAGGGTGTTTCTTTGGTGACGTCGCTTTGACTCAAACGCTGAAAATGGCAGACATGAAACAACATACTGAGGATATGGTAATGCGCACCTGTTAATCAATATTGGTGGGCGGGGGGGGCCGCACTCCTACGTCAAGTTGCGGTCGATCTCAAAACCGCTCCAATTGGTCCACCGTTTTTATGTTGTTAAATTGAAAAAAAAAAGGACTGGGTGTGTTTATATCACCCCATTATGACGGTCTATACACTATACCTACACATATGTCTGTCCAAACAGCTTAAAAAGTAGATTTTTCACCATAGATGCCCTTTAAGTTCAGTTCAGTTTAGCTCAATTCAGTGTAGTTTAATAATCACTACTGAGAGTCCAAACACTGAAGAGCAAATCCATCAATGCACATGTGTTTATGAATGTATTATATCATCTTTGCAACAAATTTCAAAAAACGTATTACCGCTTATGGTGTTTCTAATGCAGTGTGTATGGGCAAGACAGTAAATTTAGCTAGTCTCTTCTGGCTGATGTTATCAGTCTCACACTATATTTATTTTCCTTTTTCTGAAAATCTTGATAACATCATTGTGAAGTTTTGCTTATTATTTCAACAAATGGCATTGTAAAAAAATTTTTTTTGTTGTTCTCTCACATTCACTGTGCTCTAAGTTTACCTAGCTATGACGACTTTCACCACTGAGAAACATGGAAATGTAAAAAGGGTCCATATGAAACAACTGTCTTTTGTTAATCATTGTTTACTAAATTCTTTTACAAAATAACTGTTCATAAAAACGAACTGATATGTTTTAATAACCAATATGTTTTAATAACCAATGTTTTAGTGGTGTTAAAGGGCACCTATGATGAAAGTCAACTTTTGTAAGCTGTTTGGACAGAACTGTGTGTATGTATAGTATGTCTACAGTCATATTGCAGTGATATAAACCCAAATATATATTTAAAAAGGTGGCAACACCAAAGCTCCAAAAAATGCAAATTTATTAAATTAAAAAAGGCTGACACAGTCACTGTCTGATGAAGAGCCATGTGCTTGAAATGTTACATGCTTTGTGTCAGCCTTTTTTTATTTAATAAATTAGCATCTTTGGAGCTTTGTTGTTGCTGCCTTTTTAAATATATATTTTGCACTTTTTGTGTTTTGGGTGAGCACCTAGTTATAAAAGTCATGTGCGTGCTTTAGTACATTTTTTTTCAGTAATATAAACCCAACAAGTCTGTTTTTAAAAATTGCCTGACGTTAAAATAAGACTCAAATCCTAGTGATTATGAGGCCCACCTCAACGTGAGTGTAGGAGGTTTTACCTGCCATAGAACATCTTTTTGCAAAAAAACTGGGATTAAAATATCTGTTCCAACTCCCTGTTATTTTTTTTATAAGTTTTATAAGTTTAAAACATTTTTAAAATAAAGCATGTTTGTAATAAAGATGGTAAAATCGCTATAATTCTTATAATTACAATGGCCACATGGTGTCAGTAAACGTGCATATGTGTGTGTACTACAAACGGCATTAGTGCGTCACTCATCATTTCAGAAAGGCTTGAATGAAGTCCACCACAAATACATCAAATAAACTCACTTGTCTCTATCCCTGACGGCTGTTTATCTGATGTAATGCAGGAAAGCAGGCACGCACGTTTCACGGAACGGTGAGCGGGGAGAAGCAGCTTATTTGCATTTAAAGCTACGGGCTACAAAAACAGCTAAACTGTACTCAGATATCAAAACGGGCAGATTCTGGAGGCTGTAATAGATTATCTGATGAGTATTTTGAGCTGAAAATTTACAGACACATTCTGGAAAGACCAAAAACTTATCTTACAGTTTTTTAAAAGGGGTAAAATAGGTGCCCTTTAATAATAACTGAGTCTGGTGTTCACCAAGGTTCTGTATTTGGTCCATTTTACTTAAGAAATTGAGGTATAGGATTACTAAAAATGACCCCAGCTGTTGCACTACATTATCATATTTAGATCTTAATTAATAAATCTGTTGTTGTTTTTTCTCATTTGTGCTCTTCTAGGTATCTTGGTGTCTGTGCAAAATCGTGCCAATCACAAAGTTGAAAAACTAAAGGAAATCAACGAAAGCCTTGTTCATCAAGTCAATGAGCTTAAAGAGCAGAAAACAAAAATGGTGAGTAGCCCTTATTTAATATCAGTAATGATTCATTTAAATAAATATTACATTGATACAAATTTAAATGTTATCTTTCAACAGGACCAAGAAAACGCCAGGCTTCGTGCGCTCTTAAAAGATCACAGCATTGACTTTTGAAGCTCCGGGAGTTAAACAAAAAACAACATGGGAATGAGCTTAAGACTAATCATGTCTGTTCATTCTCTGTCAAATGTGAAGATTTTGCTTTGGTGTGATAAGTTCGTCACTTAAAGACAATCTGATCTCAATCTCCGCAACCTGGCAGATCTTTAACCAGACACATTAAAGCAAATGGTTAATAAAGCCAGCGACTCACGTAGGTCAAATTACTAGAAAGAGAAATATGTAATCCACATAAGGGATACTAGATCTGTCTATATACTGGAGTTATAAACTTGTCTCAGTAGATTATGAGATGATTTATTTTTTATTCAGGATGGTTAATGTTATTAGAAAAAAATCTTTGTTTTATCTATGAATAGAACATTTCTCTTGAATGTGAATATACATGTAAAAAACTAAAAGCTATGCAATAAACACTCTTTTGTAAAAGAAATATGAACTATTGATTGATCTGCCTGACTGATGAATTGGCTTATTACAGTTTTTCTCAGTCGCTTTGGTGCATTTCTCACAACACTATTTACATTTGCACAACAGTTAATGCATTTCTCAAAACAATTAGTCATGTGTGCACATCATAGTAGCAGTTTCTCATTCCTCCCAGCAAATTGCAAATGCTTTTGGACATGCATCAATTCCTTTCATACAACTCTCTGCTGTTTGTAACATTATCATTTGCTTATGTCATGTCAGTCAAAATTAACTAAGCTTGTGAATGCTGAATAGTCATTCCATATAAAACTAATAATCCTCATTTCATTACTTGAGTCATTACATACAAAAATGTTGAACTAGTTGTCAAAATCTGTCAAGCTCATTTTATTTAAAAACTTTAAATCGTTTTTTTCTGAAAATGTCTTCTAATTTGAACAATTTCATGATGATTTACAGACCTGTATGTTGTAGGTTCAGTTTCAATATGTCCTGCAGTATTGTTAACAGTTGTGCACAGCTCTATCCAAAGGAAGTTTATGCGTGTTGTAAATAAGGGTGTGTTTATTCTTTTACACAATGTGAATAAATTAGAATTGTAAAGAGCAACAGCAGTAAAAATGTGAAACATACATATTCAGTGTCTTATACTCAGATACCTCACTAAATGCAGTGATGTCTAACTTTACTGTAGTTTTTAAATGGCTGTGCAAATATCTAGTGCTGTCTTGAGCATTTTCAGGAAGTGTCACCAAAATCTGACTTTTATGCTTTGGAAAAAATGTACAGAGTAAACTGTCATAATGAAAACATGACAAAACCATTTGACTATCTTGTTCATAAGCAATGGTGGTAGGACTTTTCATTTTGATGACACTGACACTTTCATTGACATGAATACTTGCTTTTGAGGAATGAGCTATCTATTTTGAGCTACACACTTTTGTAGGTTATCCGCTAGGTTTTGCAGTTTGTACTAATTGTTTTGAGAAATGCAATAACTGTTGTGCAAATGTAAATAGTGTTGTGAGAAATGAACCAAAGCCACTGAGAAAAACTGTAATGGCAGATATACACTCACCGGTCACTTTATTAGGTACAGCGGATCAACTGCTTGTTAACGCAAATTTCTAATAAGCCAATCACATGGCAGCAACTCAATTAATTTAGGCATGTAGACACGGTCAAGACAATCTGCTGCAGTTTTATCCAAGCATCAGAAAGAGGAAGAAAGGTGATTTAAGTGACTTTGAATGTGGCATGGTTGTTAGAGCCAGACGGGCTGGTCTGAGTATTTTAAAAACTGCTGATCTACTGGGATTTTCACACACAACCATATCTAGGGTTTACAGAGAATGGTCTGAAAAAGAGAAAATATCCAGTGAGTGGCAGTTCTGTGGGCGCAAATGCCTTGTTGATGCCAGAGGTCAGAGGAGAATGGCCAGACTGGTTTGAGCTGATAGAAAGGCAACAGTAACTCAAATAAGTTACAATCAAGGTATGCAGAAAAGCATCTCTGAACATACAACGTGTCAAACCTTGAGGCAGATGGGCTACAGCAGCAGAAGACTACACCGAGTGCCACTCCTGTCTGACATATAAGAACAGGAAACTGAGGCTACAATTCGCACAGGCTCACCAAAATTGGACAATAGAAGATTAGAAAAACATTGCCTGGTCTGATGAGTCTCGATTTCTACTGCGACATTCAGATGCTAGAGTCAGAATTTGGCTTCAACAACATGAAAGCATAGATTCATCCTGCCTTCTATCAATGGTTCAGGCTGGTGGTGGTGGTGTAAATGGTGTAGGGGATATTTTCTTGGCACACTTTGGGCCCATTGGTATCAATTGAGCCTCGTGTCAACGTCACAGCCTATCTGAGTATTGTTGCTGTCTTTTGAGGGTTACTTCCAGCAGGATAACCACCATGTCATAAAGCTTGAATCATCTCAGACATCTCATCTCAGATCTTTGAGTTCACTGTACTCAAATGGCCTCGACAGTCACCAGAGCTCAATCCAATAGAGCACCTTTGGGATGTGGTGGAATGGGAGAGTCGCATCATGGATGTGCAGCTGACAAATCTGCAGCAACTGTGTGATGCTAATGATGTCAATATGGAGCAAAATATCTGCGAAATATTTCCAGTACCTTGTTGAATCTATGCCACAAAGGATTAAGGCAGTTCTGAAGGCAAAAGGGGGTCCAACCAGGTACTAGTAAGGTGTACCTAATAAAGTGGCCAGTAAGTGTATTTACTTGTGTACCAAATCCAAAATCTTACTACAGAGGTGTAAATGTTTTGTGAATTTAGGGTAAGTATGATAAAAAATAAGTGTTAACCATCCTGTTGACTTATGGGTTAAAAATAAACTGACAAACCCCACAGTAAATCTATTTTCATCATTTCTTAAAGCCTGTACACATCTAGGGTACAATGATTGTCAATTTGACTTGCCAGCTATAAAAACAATTTAACACCACAAAACCTACAGCCACACTGCAACATATGGAAGATATGTGCACACAGTATATTTGTTATAAATTTAATTGTATACAGACACACTCGTGTGTGTGTGTGTGTGTGTGTGTGTGTGTGTGTGTGTGTATTATATACAGTAGACAAAAAATATACACTATATACACCTGCAAGTTAGGCATAATTAACACAAAAAATGGCCTGAGAATAGACAGAGAAACATGGCTACAAAACCAGTGGTCCTCCATTCATAGTGTTGCCAAAAAACTAGCTCTGTTATACAAATGGAAAGAAAAAGTCAAACGGTAGTTTAGCATCGATTGTAGGAGGAACTTTGAATCCTGGGGTGGCAGAGGCAGACACATCAACAAAACTCACTGAGCTTGTGACAGGCAGAAGACCACCAGCACTGGTCATGAAGGCCTAAACAAAGAAAAATTCTGTTTGTGAAAGACCTACAAATTAAAATATCAAGCTATGTTTTTATGCACTTCCTTAAAGATACATAGGTTAAAACATTTCATGGGCCCCTAATAAATTGTCAAAACATTTTAATCGTAATAACTTGTTTACTAAAAATATATTCACTCATTCATTTTCTTCTTCGACTTAGTCCCTTTATTATTAACCTGGGGTCGGAACAGCGGATTGAAACGCCAACTTATCCAGCATATGTTTTACGCAGCGGATGGCCTTCCAGCTGCAACACATCACTGGGAAACATCCATACACACTTATTCACACTCATACACTACGGACAATTTAGCCTACCCAATTCACCTATAGCGCATGTCTTTGGACTTGTTGGGGAAACCGCAGGAAACCCAAGTGAACGTGGAGAACATGCAAGCTCCACGCAGAAATGTCAACTGACCCAGCCGAGGCTCGAACCAGCGACCTTCTTGCTGTGAGGCGATTGTGCTACACACTGTGCCACCGTGACACCCAATTAAAATATATAATGGCTGAAATTTTTTAAAATGTTCCAATGTGTTAAACTCACCAAACTACTGGTGTTCGTAATGATTGTTTCCATGATGCTCACGATCTGAGCTTGAGGGTTCAGCAGGGCTCCATACTTGGTCCATTTTACCTCAAGATGGTAAGACAGTGGTATGCTGCAAGCTTGAGCCCCCTTGGTAAACCAGAAAAATGTTGAAGCAAGAGGAATAAACACTGGTTAACAAATCAGTATTACATCATTAGTAACCGCCGGCTGAGGTTTTCATCTCAACAAAACCCCTAGCATAAACACTTCTCTTTCAAGAAACACCGCACGACTGCAGCTTCAGTTTTCCTCTAAACACAATAAAATAACACCAAGTAGGCTGTTTACCGATGCTATGTTTTGGTTTTGGATTGGCACCCAGTCCAAAGGGTTCTGAGGCAAGGAATTCCCAAAAGAAGCCACATGATCAGGGAAACTTTGGCCTTTTAGTGCCCATAAAATGACTTCTGATATTAGGGAACAATTAACTCCATCGGAAAGCCTAGAGGAGGGAAGACATACAATAGTAATCAAAATTGTTGGACAAAGCTTGTCTACGTCACAAAAACATTCAATATTATTACAGTTGCTTTTTACTTTAAGGTGCAGCCTGATACTGTGTCAATCCCAAAAAGGACAGGCGAGCGCCGGGACGAGCCACGCAGGCAATCCTGATCCACAGATGTTTGGATGGTAGTGAGGGATCCTTTTGGGTCTGCAAACTGAACTATCCCAGTAAAACAGAAGTCAAGGACAGTACCACAAAGCTGAATTGGCAGGTGCATGACAGTATTTGCATAGAATTTGTTAAAAACTGTTATGATAATGAAAACATTAGCACACCTTTTTAAATATTAATACTATGCAGGCCCGTAGCCAGCCTGGTGAAAATGGATGTTCTTTTTTTCCTTAAAAAGTGGACCTTTTTGCAGTTATTCGCCGCATTTTCTATTTAATTATGAGGTTTAAATACTGCATTTTAGTGACATTTCAAGCACTATTTTTAGCTGGATAAATTTGTCAGATGGTCATTTCAACCACACTTTTTAATGTACCAAAATATTTCCTAAAGATTTAGAAAATAGGGAAAACTGTAGTCTATTGTCATTTATTAGGCAAATAACAAACTGGTCAGTACATTCAACTGTCCTTAGTCAGAATTTGGGATGCAGAATTTGGGAAGTCACACCGAAGCAACAGCTGAAACAGGATTCCACTTGGTCTTAAAGCAGGCGTATCCAAACTCAGTCCTGGAGGGCCGGTGTCCTGCATATTTTAGTTCCAACCCCAAAATAAACACACCTTAACGGGCTGATCAAGCTCTTTCTAGATATACTAAAACTTCCAGGCAAGTGTGTTGAAGGAAGTTAGAGCTAAACTATGCAGGACACCGGCCCTCAGGACAGAGTTTGGACACCCCTGTTCTAAAGCCTTATTTGATGGATTATTTTCATAGGTATTTTTTTTATATAATTTTTATGCCATAGCAGTCAAAATAGGACAACTGAGCTCATGTATGGGACAAATTCTGGACATTTGTCAGTGAGGGGTGGGTCTTTCAAACCACCCGAACCACCCCTGGCTACATACCTGCTGTGTCCTGAATTCTTTCATAGAGCAATCAAAGGGAGTTATGTTTTTATCCTTAACATTACGTCTTATAAAGTATAAGAAGGACATCAATTTTGTATATTGTGAAATACTGACATGAACTATTCAACATCAACATGTTGCCAAATGCTCAACATGTGATAGATTTTCAAAACTTTGAAATAAATTACTTATATTCTGTGCTGATGAAAAATCGCTGGCATAAAAGTTTCATCACAAAGACATCAGTCCACAGTTTCTAATAAAGGATATTTTGCCGTTCTTGTTCCGGCCACTAGAGGACGCCCCAACACATAGCCAGGATTGCCACTGTATTTCAACACTGTTGTCTGAAAGTTCTCCTGTCAAAGCATGGACATACAACTATTACATTTTTTTATAAGGCTACATAAAGATAAAAATCTAAACAAAACAAGAAAACAACAACAAATTTTAAAATACATTTTGAATAATTATTTTAAGAAAATAAGAAGGCACCACAAAATCTTGGCACCAGAACAAATCTAAAAGAAAGAAAAAAATACACAAATAAAATTAAGCAAAATAAAATATTTAGAGTAGTACATTTAAAGGATGGACAGAAAACTATTACTTTCTTTTTAGTAGTACTGCACTCACACAGCAATAATTTGTATTATTTTATGTAAATACACTGTAAAAAAACGATTAGTTACTTTATTTACTTTTTAAGAGTGCCTTAAAAGCAACAAGTTGATTGACTTAACTAAACATTTATAATTATGCACATCATTTGTTTACTTAATAATTATACGGCAACAAGTTTACTGTCTTTTTTTTTAAGTTAACTAATCGCTTTTAACAGTGTTTATGGGGACATCAGAGAATGTACACAAAACTATTCATCTTAAAGAGCCCCTATTATGCATTATAAAAGGTCATATTTTGGTTTTGGTGGTCTCCAACAACAGGCTGATATTGGTGCAAGGCCAAAAAACACTTTCATTGTCTTATAATATGCATTTTTTTTAACCTAAATATCCCAACGACTCCTATATGATTTGTTCAGCCATTCATTTGTTCCCAAACCCCTCCTTTGCGTTAGGCTAATCTGCGCTGATTGGTCCCATGACCCAGTCTGTTGTGATTGGTCGATTGCGTTTAGCATGAGAAACGCCCAGCACGCTTATGAAGTACTCAGAGTACAGAGTATATGTGTGAGCCCAATGCAGGAATGCATTAAAGCAATGGGGTTAAACACCAGCATATTACTCTATTCTTAACCACAACCCTAAGTAATAACAATGACACATGTTCAGTATTAATCCACAAAGCCGCAAAAGTTGAACTATTTTGAAAACTGACTGCGCTGCGAGTGTGAGGAACAGCTGATGGAGGCCATAGCAAACAAACAGCAGGAGATTGCGAGCACAAAATGCATTTAAATCAGTAAAGGAAGAATCATGCATCGCTGTTTGAACGTGGACACAATATGTGAATAGTCCCATACAGATTTAATCTGAGAGATACAGTACAAACACTGATCTATAACAGACACGTGATTAAGTTATGCGGAGCGATTACAAGTTACAACACACAATTAAATACATATTTTGCCAACTAAAGAAAACAAGGCAACCATTTTAATCACACGTCACATTGTGTAGAAAGGACAAACACTTACAGAATCTGAAGGAAGAAGAAACTGGTCCATACAAACGGTGTAACAGTTACTGACAAAGTCCCATACATTAGTAGTCTTTGCTGATCCTTCCTTTAATAACAAACGGCTAGCGAATCCCGCACTACAGGGTAGGTTATTGTATCATCAGAAAATGATAGGAACAAGCACAATACACAGTTGGCTATACTGTGGTGTTGTTGTGAAAATGAACGTTAACCCTTTATTCCCCAGAGCCGCATGTCTGACCATTTCTCAGTGATATTATTCTTCGTGTCATGATTAGTCCCGTGATCCTCCGCGCTTGTGTCTGAAGGGAAAGGCGTGTTCACGTTTTACCGGATCTGGTAGTTTATATTTGGTATTGTTTCATATCGACGTCGATAAAAACAGGCAAAAGATCCAGGTGAATGACGAATCATTTAAAGGACTCTGAGTCGATTCTTTTATTAAAAAATATTTTTAAACAAGGTGCATTTTCAGATTTAACCTTAAGCTAGATGTTTTCATTCACTTAGAGCTGTCTTGCACACTGCATGGAAGGTCATTTTCAAAAACCCATAATAGGGGCTCTTGAACTTTTAATAATGCAAATATACATAAATAAAAACAATTCTTTAAATTCAATAATATGTCGAATAATTAATACAAACTTAGAAAATTGAGGTAGAATTAAATACCTGTAAAAACATAATCTGAAACTCTTGCTGTATGGGCACCATGACATTTCTAACAGCTCCCAGCAAAAACGCTGCCATCACATTCAGGATTTCCCCTGCTTTACTGTACACAAATGTGTATTTCACCTGAGAAAATAGTTTGTTTTTAGAATAGAACAGCTTTTCGTTCCTAATACTTTGGTCATATTTCTGATCTGCTAGTAAGAGTTGCATCATGTGCACACCTGCTGTACAACATTACTGCAGACGTCACCAGACTGCAGGAGCACAGGAAAATAGCTGCCACTGTCAGCTGGGTCCACTGGCGTCTGTGTGCCCTCCAAAGACTGCAGGGTAATGGCTGCTACTTCTACACCAATGACCTCAGGTTACAGACAGAACGTAGATCTAATTAAGAGTCTCGTTGATTATGATTTCACTCCTTTAACTTTAGTTGTTGTTTAATGTTGCTGTTTGAGCAAAAACAACATTTGCAAAGTAACGATGCTCAACGTTCAATACAAACTGAGATATTTTAGTTAATCTGCTCCATCAGAAATGCATGGATCTGATTTGTCAGCTGGCTGGTAGGGATTACAACTAGGTTATTCCTGAGTTTGTGATATGGTGTTCCCTAAAATTGACATAATCTTTAACTGCAGATGCATTGTTTGAGTGTACTAGTTGATTAGCAAATTAGAACACACTGGGCCAGCTGACCAATCAGAGCTCCATAATACATTTCTGAGGAAGCAGACCATTTTTAGAAGAATAAAAACAGAGGTGTCGACCAAAGATAGGGCTGGGTGATTAATCGAAAATAGGTGTATTGGCAAGGGCCTCACAATATGATACATATTACGATACATGGGTCACGATACAATATATCACGATATATTGTGATACAATAAATGTTGTGATATATTGCAATAGTTTGTAATAGGATGTGTGTCACATTATATTGACAACTTGATAAAGTCTGCAGACAAATTAAAATTCCAATTCCAATTTTCCATCTATTCCAATTTATTAGAACTGCACAGTGTGATTGAACAGAGAACTACATATATTACAAAGCTTACAAATGGCTTTTTTTTTGTCCAATTCAGAACTCCCTGGTATAGCATTAAAACCAAAGTGCAGCCTGATACCGTACTACTTGGCGTTTTGTTAATCGCGAGTTAGCGACATCTACAGGATAGGAGGAGGAGGTCGTTTGGCACAACTTGAATCGATACTTAAGGTTGGACTATCGATACACTTTTATAAAAGAAATTATCGCGATAGTTAGATGTATCGATATTTTTGCACAGCCCTAATCGAAAAGTAATTAGAATTGCCATTCAGAACCTATAATCTATTACATTTTTCTAGGTCATTTTGTCAATTTCTTTCCCTACTGTGTGTGGAGTCATGTGACCCCGCTCTGTTAAGACTGAATTACACTTATAATATTATGATTTATACTAATTATATTATTATGATATTATACTTCTGCCATGGGCATGTGTAGAGTCTGGCACAGCCTTCGCATACCCGCGCACCTCTCAAAAAAATGTACTTATACATCACAACGATGCGTATCGCAAGCTTTTGATTGGTCAGTTTGGTAGCGGTGGTGATGGTGGATGGCGCAGAGGGCTGTGTTTTAGGCAATGTGTGTTTAAATTTCATAGATAGTAGATAGATAGTAGTAATCATAGATAGTAGACAGTGTGTGTTTACTTCAATTATTTTAAAATCAAGTAATGCACCTCTCATTCAAACATCACTCACTTGTAATATGTGAGCATATTTACTGTACAAAACCTGTCAGTGAACTATGAGGGCAAAAACATAAAATAAATAAATAAAATAATCGTTCATTAATAAAAAAATGAAGTATGAAATTGTTATAGTGCATATACACAATCAAGCATTCAAAGAAATAACTGATGTATCGCCCCTTTAAAATCAGAACCAAAGACTTTAAAAGATCATATATAAAAATTGATTTAAAAAAAACAGGCTTACTTTAGCTTCCTGGTTCTTTCCCTAAAGACAGAAAAACTATATTAATTTAAGTTATTAAACAACATACTGACATACCAAAAAAACAATGATTTATTGTTCAATAAAGGCCTGTAAATAAAAATGTGAACTCACAGAACGAATGCTGAAATTAACATAATTCCCCAAGCCCAGAGTTCCTAGAGTTGTACAATCACGCGCCAAATCAAAGCTCTTTATACATCTGCTTGTCTGCTCCTTCAGAAAACCTGTACAATAAAAGAGTAGTCTGGTGCAAGTGACTCAAAATCTACAGAAAAATGTCACAAAAACATAAGAACAAACCTCTAACCTAAATTAGGGGCCAATGAACGATATTATATTGAATTGCAATACAATTTATGTCAATAACAATGATAAGCTCTGCACTTTTTTACTCTCTATTGATCTAAGAGCCAATCACACTGCAAAAATGTGCAACGGAAATCTAGATGTGTGTTGATGGAGATGTACTGAATTTTCGGCCACTGAAAATTTATACAATACAATAGTATGCAAAACTGCATTATAGTGATGTTAAAAATATACAATACAAATTAGCACGTCTCTAATTTACATCAGTCTCAAGACAGCTCTAAACACTGCCACTAGATGGCACCACTAACTCATCTAGTGAGTGTGTCTCGGAATTCAAAAGTTAGTCATCATCTTGTCATTATGTTACATATTACAAAATTTTTTGTATATACAAAGTGAGTCCCACTGATGTAAGAATATAAGGAAATCTGTAATTATAAGGTACACTCACATCCATCATCCCAGAATGATGTCCTGAATGAAGCAGTAACAGTTTATTCCCAAGCATGGTAACCAATGATTATGATGATGATGATGCTCACTGCAGAAACTACTCTTTGTGGTTCACTTAAATGAAACAATTCCTCATTGAGCTGGGCAGATAAACGATATTATATTGAATCGCGATAAAATTGATGTCAATAACAATGATAAGCTCTGGAATTTTTTACTCACACAGCAGAAATGTGCAACAATGAGAATCTAAAGGGTGTTGATATTAGAGATGTATTGAATTTTTGGCCACCAAAAATGTATCAGCTGAAAATATGTTATGCCATTTAATGGACCCTCTAATTTTTGTGATTTCAGTCATTGTTGGGGTGCTCTTTTAAATCTGGAAGCATTAACAACTTATGTTGAAATATACATATCGTTATTATTCAATATGGAAAATAATTATTGAGATTGCATTTTTGCCATATCGCCCCCTACCGTTAGTCCATGCTGAGAATTGTTTGGATCCAATATAGTTGACATAGCAAATAGCATTGTCTTTAGTTGGAAACTTCTTAAAAATCCTGCATCAAATTGTGGCTTGTTTGTAAATAAAAAAGCAAAGTAAAATTAAGTTGCCAAATACTTACAGACTCCCTCAGGAGGAACTTTATAAAATAAAACTATTTTCAAATTTGAGGGCAGATGGAACAATGCAAATACTGTATTTTTTCACAACCAGGTTCTGCACAGTGCCTTGTCTTCACAGCGTCTTTATCACTTTGTTTCTATGTAGACATTAGGGCTGCATGATATTGGAAAATTCTAACGTTGCGATATTTTTAAATTTTGCAATGTATATTGCGATATGAATATAATTTCACTAGATGAGTTGAATAAATGTTTGGCAAGAATTTATCATTTTAGATGGATTGGGAAGATTCTTTAGGGGAATGCATAAAACATAATAAACAATCTACAAGCACAGATAAATTCAATTCAAGAAAAAGATACCAATTAGATAAACACTGTCTTATTGTTATCCGAGGAGTCAAACTGTATTCAGGTATACAGTATTTGAATAATCAAATTTAAAATAATACTGCATAGTCTTAGTTTTATAAACAGTTTAAGAAAATTAATTACTATAAAAAATTTAAAGTGACAAATGCAACAATTTCTTTAAAAGGCCTCAAAAACACTTATCAACTACACATATCAATTATAATCCAGACTCAACATTGCATACACTCGTGATGTGACTATTGCGAATGATCACATTTTGACATCGATGCTGAAATGATATATTGTGCAGCCCAAGTAGACATGTATTTGCCTCTCTTGTTATTTACTAAATACATATGCAAAATGGTGGGAGGAGCTAAACATGCAGTTTAGCTTTTTTTTTCAGAAGAGAAGAAGTGTAGCTACATCATTATGTAATTAAGTGGGGTATTCCACAACCTGTCATTTCAGCAAACTATCTTCAATTTAAGCAATTTTATTTTGAGTTCTGAAAACTAAAGAGTGTTTTTATATATATATATATATATATACAGTGACTTCCTATATGTCAAAAGATCAAGGGAATTTTGGTTTTTCGGTTCATGAAGAAATCCTTTAAGCAATTATTTCTGGAAAGACGTGAAAGAAAAAGAAATAGAAAATGAACACACTAATAAAATAAACACCAATAAACACAATAAATGCCTCCTGATTATGTATGAGAAATCTAAAATGTGGCTCTGGTCTTAAGTTATACATTTGTGTATTATGTATATATTTGTCTAAGCCTTAAGTTATATATTTGTGAGAATAGTCAAAAAGACATTGCATGCATCAAAATAATCTATTTTTCATTTTTAGAAAATTAGATAAAAATGTACCAAAGAATCTAGTTTGTACAATTTAAAGGTGCTTTTCTCAGTATTTAGATTTATCTGAACCCTCAGATTTAAGATTTCTGCTCCCACTTTATATTAAGTGGCCTTAACTACTATGTACTTGCATCAAAAATGAAATACAATTTACTTACTATGTTCATAATGTATTGCAGGTTTAAGTGTGAGTAAAGTGTAAGGGATGGTCATCAGTGTAATTATAGATGTAATTGCTGAAATTACTGTAATTACATGCATGTATTTAACCGATTATAAGTACAATATACATACATGCATTTACACAATAAGCACATTGTAACAAATGATTCATTTCAGTGTAAGTACAAATTAGTTAAGGACCCCTAATATAAAGTGGGACCACATTTCCAAAATAGTTATTTTGGCTAAATATTGTGCTGTCCTAATAACATATACATTAATGGAAAGCTTATTTACTCAGCATTAAGATGTAATAATCTTTAATAAAAATGTAAAAAAAAAAACTTAAACTCATTCTGTGGTCCAGTGTCACAAATGAGTAAAAAAAACATTCAGACTTGCAACTGCAAGTTTTTGCATTTAGCACTTAAGATTTTATTCCTAATCATTGATGTTCTGTCCTACCTGCAGGGTTTGAGTCTAAACAGTGAGCGGTGCCTGCAGAGGCAGGAAAGGTGAAAAACTCCATCTGCCCTTCCTTATTCACTGTCTGAATGATGTCTCCATACTGAGGGAAGAACAGAGAGAGTTTAACATTGTTAACAAAGGATGATCAACTAAAACTGTGGGTTTTCAGGAGAACTCTTGATGCTAAAAAATAAAAACAGCTGTAGTCAACTCTTTCAAATTGTTACACTTTCCACTTCTGTGGGAAAGCAACCATCCTGGCATTGTAGAAAACAAGCTAGTTGCTGATGAAAGTCAAAACATTGACAGAAGGAGTGAAATATTAAATGAGAACATGAATTGATCGATTATAATCCTAATAAAAACAGTTCAGTGTTGTTTCATTTAAGAAACCTAATGTTGAAGTTAGCATCAGAAAAAACAACAACAGGACAGCTGTGTGCCCACCGATGTAAACGTCTGCACATATGAGGCTGAGTTTACCCACAATGTTATGTAAAAAAGTGGTGTATTCCACAACCTGTTGTTTAGGCAGACTGAACTCAGTATAAGCTGTTTTTAAACTAATAAGCAGGTATAGAAAGAATCTGTGGACATTTTTTTAAATATTTCTGTGCCGAATTTTGTAACAAAAAATCTGTGGATTTATGTGGAATAATTTTGAGGGTGCAGTAGCAACAAACTTAACACATTAAATAAAAAAGTATACCTTTTATTTAAGGTTTGCAATACAAATCCAGTATAAAACAACTTGTTTTGGTAAACAAAGTAGCCCTCCTCTATATTTTGTCCCTAATTTCTGTTTAACAAAGAGATTTTTTTCAACACATTTCTAAACATAATAGTTTTAATAACTCATTTTTAATAACTCTAATAACTGATTTTTTTATCCTTGCTATGATGACATAATATTACAAAATATTATTAATTACAATAATATTACACATTACATAATATTAGATATTTTTCAAGATACTAGTATTCAGCTTAAAGTGCAATTTAAAGGCTTAAATAGGTTATTTCTGTTAATTGAACAGGTTAGAGTAATTAGGCAAGTCATTGTATAATGATGGTTTGTTCTGTAGACATTTGAAAAAATATATTGCTTCAGGGGGCTAATAATATTAACTTTAAAGTGGTTTTAAAAAAATAAAAACTGCTTTTATTCTAGACAAAATAAAACTAATAAGACTTTCTCCAGAAGAAAAAATATTACAGGAAATACTGTGAAAAATTCCTTGCTCTGTTAAAATATTTGATAAGATATAGAAGAAAATAGAAAAAAAAATCATAATAATTTTGACTTCAACTGTGTATCACGGTAAAGTCTAGATCGGATAATATAGCAGCATTTTTTTATGACACTGTATAACAATAATTCATATTTTTACAGTAATGTGACGGTTGGGTTTAGGGTTGGGGTGGGGGTTAAAAAATATTATTTATTGGGTTATTTAATAGATAATATAAATAATACTCTGTACAACTACTGTTTTTACGCTTCTGTGATGGTTGGGTTTAGGGTTGGGGTGGGGGTAGACATTAATAAAATACAATAAATCGGAAATTTCATAAATAAATAATTCTCGGTAACTTTCGGCCACAAACGTATCCGATCTAGCAACAAAACAGACTCTAAATGGGCTAAAATATTGCAGTGTGAGCTTACTAATTAGAAAGTCTGGAGTTTTTTTTGGATGTTTTTATGGCCTCATATGTCAAAAGATTCAATTAATTTCGATTTTTCA
Organism: Danio tinwini; assembly: GCA_903798205.1. Lineage (NCBI taxonomy): Eukaryota > Metazoa > Chordata > Actinopteri > Cypriniformes > Danionidae > Danio > Danio tinwini. Next base: position 3,301,041 of record CAIGQZ010001492.1, on the reverse strand, counting down.
TTTCATGCAATCTTTAGTCAACACTAGAGTTGAACATAGTCAAACTTTACCCGGTATCCTGGTGAACTTCCCACATCAATTGCACTGCTCACATTTGAACGACCAAAAACAGAGTCAACGTTCTGGTCAGTGGGAACTTCTGGTGTGGTAAACGACGAGCCTTCTTCATCTTTAAAAGAGATGGAAATGAAATGGAAAAATTATTCAAAACATTTGAAAGTGCACAGTTAACAATTTTTGTAAATTACACACTATTTAACAGTAATATGAACCGTATATTACTGTAAGACAGTTATGCAGTATGTTACTGTATTTAAAGTTGCATTGTGAAAATTACTGTATATTTTACAGTAAAGAAATACAATACTGTAAATACACATATTGCAAGATAAATGGTGCTGTAAATGTACAGTAAATACAGTATTCTTGCGGAGTTACAGTAAGTTGCTGGCAAACTGCTACCAGTAAGTTACTGTAGATTCTACAAGAAATAAACATTGCAAAGTACAGGCACTGTACATTATATATTGGGAGCTCAATAATTAATTAAAAATGGGTTGTATACATGTCGAACGAGGGTAAAAAGATTTCCATACAGTTAGCAGACTAAATACAGAAGACACCTCTAAATAGAGCCTCATTTAAACATTTATTTAAACATTTTTAATGTTTTAAACATTTATTTAAATATTTAAACTTTTAAACTTGTCATACATTTTTTTTTTACAATTCTTAGGTAATTACTCAACTGTGGAAATATGCCGTTATCTTTTAAAAAATTTACCCTGTTGACATTCAGTGTTTTGACATCTCGGATCAGTTTCTCCGCACTCTTACCGTCGGTAACGGGGACCGGCGGGACACCGGACACGGGAAGAGGCGCTGGCGCTGCGGTGGCTCGCGGGAAATCAGGAATCGGGCTCTCCAGGGACTCGTTAAGATCCGGTAATCTGGTCACGTACAGAGTCCTGTTAGTTGGAGCGGGTAAATCTGCTGCAGTAGGACTGACTCCCAGCTCCGTGATGTTAAGCATTTCATCTCGATAATTTGACGTGTGGTTTGAGTCTCCGAGAGTTATATTAATATTTTCTGTTGTGTTCGTGTCTTCGGTGCAGAGCGAGATTTGTAAATATATCAGAATAACAAGACAACAGAACACCGCCATGCTTGGTTACAGCGCGCTGTCAGCGCCTCAGCGGTATCCAGGAAGTGAAATGCATTGTGGGATGGTGCAGAACTCATATCCAGGACATTTCAACCATGTTTATTGTGGCAAATATGGTTAAAAATGTCGATAGATAATAATATTAATAATAAAAACTGTATTGCAAATTAGTTACACAATAGCACAAAAACTGCTATATATAAAACAATACAGCAATAAATAAATTTATAAATACTAATACTGATGTAATATAAAAAAAGAATTAAAATATAAAATATTTAATACAATAAATGTACAAATCTCCAATCAGGGATTTATTTTGGTTTTCACATCCACTATGTGTAACTTCATTATTATAGTATTTATTAAATAACAAAAAAAAAACATAAACATTAAGATGCAAATACTTATGATACAAATAATTTATGTATTTTTACAAATATGTATATTTTAGGTCATTTTATATAGTATATTATAAAATATATTCATATAAAACACACACACAAACAAAATTCCTAAAAAGCATTTTTTTTTATAATAAGTTGATGTCAGTTAGGACATTCATGTTTTCATTTAGAACAAGTCTATTTTCAGACATGTTTATACTAACTTTACAATACCAACATTTTAACTTCAAAAAAGTCGATAAATTTGGATTTGAAATTTACATTTACCCAATGCTTTAGTCCAAAGCAACTTACAATAGAGGCGGCATTCAGTGATTCAACAAAAAGAGGCAATACACACAAGAAGTGCTACAGGTATATGCAGTGTTTCTTCTCATGCCGATAAACTTCTGGTAAAAGGTTAATGTGATTTTTATTTTATTTGATGCAGTATCCTTTACAGCATTGTAATGTATTTAAAATATAATCAGTTAAATAGACTTCAGCATTCATTTAGTTGTTCAAGTGTAAAACAAAATAAAAAGCACTTTTACACGCATGCGCCGTCAGGATCAGCAGGCTAGTGCAGAAACACCATTGAAAATACCAAAGTTTTAAAAAAAAATCATATTTAAAAGAAATAGTGGGGAATAATGAAATTTAATGCACTGATTCTTGTACATTCTGAGACCCACTTTACATTGTATAGCAATTAGGCAGTGAAGATCGCTGATTTTTGAAGAAAACAGTCCTTAAACATGGCAATTTTGTAACAGCATACAGTTCACCGGAAGCGCCTGACCCAGGTTACTGGAAATTAAAAGTCCTTCTGCATCCACCTATACAAAGGAAGAATAACTTTTGTTTTCAGTCACAACAAAAAAAATATGTGTTATTCAAACCAACTTTAATTTTCTGGAAGAAAAGAAAATGTTCTAAATGACAGCATATCTTATTTGAAAATGACCTTTATAGAAAAAACAACAACAATTAAAAATGTACTCAAACCCATACCAAATAAATCCAGCATGCAGTAGGTCTAAATCCAGTTACATATTAAAATTCTCTGAATATTTATTCAACTAACACAATAATTTTTGTTTTACTGTTTTAGTTTACTAAATTTTAGTTATCTATAACAAACAACCCTAGGGCAACACAGTGGCTCAGGGGTTAGCACTGTCAACTCACAGCAAGAAGGTCGCTGGTTTGAGTCCCAGTTGGGTCAGTTGGTGTTTCTGCATAGAGTTTGCATGTTCTCCCTATATCCGTGTGGGTTTCCTCGATGGGTTCCTTCCTTTTCTTCCACAAAAGACATGCACTATAGGTGAATTGAATACGCTAAATTGCCTGTAGTGTGTATGAGTGTGAATGAGTGTGTATGGGTGTTTTCCCAGTAATGATTTGCTGCTGGAAGAACCTCTGCTGCGTAAAACATATGCTGGATAAGTTGGCGGTTCATTCCGCTGTGGAGACCCCTGGTGAAAAAAAGGGACTAAGCTGAAGTAAAATGAATGAATGAATGAATGAATAACAACCCTACCTAGACACAATGTCAAAGTATTATTCACTTAAAACATTCAGTTGCTGTACAAGACATTTTCAAAGCAGGTTAGCAACATTCAGTCTCATCTTACTGAAGTGTCTCAGTCAAGAATAGCTTCAAACCGCATGCAATGGAAAAAAATAAACAAATACTACATCAGTTGCTCCTTCGCAAAAGTAGGCTATCAATGTCCAGTTCAAACGTTCCAGCACATGTTCTTCCACTACGTCTTCAGGTTTCCACTACGCTCTGACGTCACCGCAGCGCGTCACGTGACCACAGCAGAGCCCGTATGTGCGGAACACGGGCGCTGGTGACCGACGGGAATGTGAGCGAGTCCGCGGGAGGATGTCGGATAGGATGGAGTGTGCTGGAGGAACTTCGTCTGTGAAATCCACCAAGACATAAAAACAGCCATATATTTCCCGCGTCTGTCACTCAGAAGGGAGTGTAGGATCACTTGTTTTGGCTCGTGCGGTTGATCTGCGGCGAATGTTGGTGCACAGAGCCGCAGGTTGTGCACCCTCGCGCGGATCGTAGAGAGACGGGCTCGGCAGGTACACGCTTACCGTACACCGGCAGTGGGGATGTTATCGGTACTTTCCTATGGCAGGATCGTTGCCAGGGCTGTCCTGGGCGGACTCTCGCAAACGGATGGCAGAGACTACAGCCTAATCACGGCCAGCTGCGGCTTCGGGAAAGACTTTCGGAAGGGGATCCTGAAGAAAGGCATGTGTTACGGGGATGATGCCTGCTTCATCGCTCGACACAAGTCAGCGGATGTCTTGGGTGAGTGAACGGAAATCAGTGAGATACGTGTCGAATATGAAAGGTCTGGGATGTTTTGTTCTTTTAGGGACTTTTAACTATGAAAATGACCTTCACGGGTTAATGTCAGCACTCATTTGTTGATGTTCGGGGTGTGAGGGACGATCAGTCCAGCCCTCGCCTGAAATAACCTCGCTCTTTCTGAACATTGTGATCGCTTTCCTGGATTTAACATGCTTTGGTTTAGGAAGCAGTACCTAGGCGACTGGTTGTGTGGCGTATAATGTGTATATAACGGCAATTTAACGTTAAACGAGCTTTGTCAATCCATGTTGACCTTTCACCTAGAAAGATGCCACGCTGAACCCCCAAAGTTCTATCAGTGGCAGAAACTGGAATTATTTCAACGTCAACCCTTAAAAACATGTATATACGAGTATATATAAAAGTTGTACCTAACACATTTTATTAGTGGTTAAATGCGATTTACGCGTCGAATATTCTTTTTTTTAAAGTAACTCGGTCTGTTAAAGGGAAAACACTGGCTAAATGCATAAACATGTATAATTAAAGTAGATTGTGTAATGTTGCAGTAGTGAGTACTCATTTGTTTATGTTGTAGGAGCTGTTAGTAAAGGTCAGAATGGTTGAGCATGGAGGCGGCCATGTTGTTTAATCACGTTGTCGTTCCAGCGACACACACAGGCGGACTCATTGTCCTCACGTTGACCCTAAGAAACGCTTCTCTTTCTATAATCCAAGGTAGTATTTGTACTATTAAATAGTTTTCATTTGGAAAGCTCGGAATAATAATGTACAGCGGTGTCGTATTAACACAATGCAAGAAAACGAGGAGTTCGTTCACGTGCTACGATGAAGCTTCACCGGCTTTTGTTTCAGACTCAGCACGTGAGCGGCAGACCAGCTGTTCAGCACCACAGTCACACTATGGTTATGGTTCTGATTAAAAATACGCCAAACCGGTTACTGACCACTATTAGTCCACTCTAAATAAAATGTTATTGCAAAACCTACTGGTTCTCTTCCAGGACAGTAGTTTGCTATTGTGCCTGGCTTAGTGCTCTGTAGTATTTTTTCATAGGGATTTTAAAAAGTTGTGTTTTAAGCCATGAAAAACAAACAAACGAATCACAACTTTTCAAACCTAGATTCATTATAAGTACAGTGCTCTGCATAATTGAGTACACTCCATTTGAAAATGAATGTAAGTTATCCATTTCTCAGTGAATATAGTCGATGTGTTTTGGTGCATTTAAACAAAACGGATTTATTAAACGGATATATTTATTAAAATAATATTTTAATCCCTGAACATATTTAAAAAAAGAAAAATAATAAATTTAAATTCTTGCAAAATATTGGAAATAAAAATTGCAAATTTATCGCATTTTAAGCATGTTTACAATTTAAAGCATTTTTGTTTCTCTTGAATTTTGCTATTTTAAACATTTGTATTTTGGACCAAATTAACCAAAGTAATTTTGATAGATAAGCTCCAGATTTGGCTTCAGTGTTGACTAACCTAATATTTATGCACAAATATAATATTGTAAAGCTTCCTTTAGAAAATATTAATTTAAATGAGAGATTTGTAAGGGCTGTACTTGTATATGCTGAGCACTGTATATGGAATCAGCGATAGGGGGAAAAACAAAGATACAAGTCTGTGACCTTAATAACTTTAAAGAGTGAAGGATCTATAATCCCATCAAAAACTGCAAAAATGAAACAATTAAATTGAAAATTTAAAACTACCCTCTTACAGTTGTGAGAAGTGAGAAGAGCTAAAGATGTCTATAGTCATGTTTCATTCAGTAAGATTCTTCATGGAATTTTCTGTACAAAATTCCCTAACAAGGCATTATGCTTTAAAGGGAAGAACAGTTTACCCAAAGATTTTGCCACTATTTACTCACCTTTGACTTGTACCAAACCAGACTGAGTTATTTATTTATTTTACTGAGCCAAGCACAGTGATGCACAGTGATGTCTGCTTGTCTCCTCCAAAAACTGCTTCTGCAGACACTGTGTGATTTTCTGAATGTTTATAATATTTTTGCGGCAGATGAGTCCAAAAAGCAAATCGACCGCGATGTGCGGAAGTCTCCATTTTGTCGCTTTGCTTTCGTGACCGTCACCTAGCAACAGCAGTGTTTCAGTTGAACACAAAAGGAGATATCTTGGAAGCATGCAGGTACATCCATTACATTCCAACGTTCTCCAAAATATCTTCTTTTTTATAAAATAAAACCCCTCATGTTTGAAGCAAGTCAAGGCTGAGTAAATATTGAGGGAATATACATTTTGGGTAAACTTTCTATTTAGTTTCACAAACATTAAAAGTGCATCAAGGCAATTCTGTAGTTTTATTTCAGAGTCTTATTCAAAAATCCCAAACACCTTGTTTTTTCCTCCGTTATATATTTGTCTAAAGTATTAAGTTAGTTTCTTTCTTCAGAACTGCTTCCTAATCTAGTGCAAATCACCTTTATTTCTATTGTTCTCCATTAATTTTTATGCTAAGTAATTGTATTTGCATGTTTAGCTACCAGCATGCTTATTTGTTTTTGTTTTATCTTATTTATCTTTTTTCTTTTATTTTACTTTAACTACATGATTTCTTGTGAGAAACTACATAACCCAGTTTAATAGACTTCTAATCAAAGATTGACATACATGATGTATTCAAGTCATCATTTTAATTCAGTTTAAATTTCAATGCCTCCTTTGACAGTAACTTTATCCCACACGAAAGTAGTACACATTCCTCTAACTTTGTCTTTCTGTCTGATTTTCAATTGCTTTTTTTGCTTGCAATTAAAGTTAATGTTTTTGTTTACATTGCAGTGGGTTGGTTTGGTTTGTCTAATGAATTCAATAAATTCAATGTAAAAAAATTTTTTCTAGCCCTGTCACTGCATGCGTATATAATCATCAGGATCACTCATGACTGTTTATTTTGCAATAATGACTGACTGGTTGCATCATCTTCCCTTATATACTTGCACTTTTTAAATATTTGTCTACTAAGTCTGGTGAACTTTTGTGTTGATCTACTATAAAGGTCAGTAGGTGATCTTCACTTTCCACTCTTAATTAGTTTAACAAGCAGATCTTAGGAACCGGAAGAAACGGCTAGAAGGTTTAAGTGATGCCCTTATTGATGCAGTAGTCTATTTTGAGGGGATCGTGAACCATTGAAATCACATTAGCAGTTAGATGCAAGTAGCTCATTGAAACACTTTTCCAGGAGTTTTCAGAGATGTGTTGGTCACAACCAGAAAATGTTCTTAAACTAGCAGTGATTAGAGATGGTGAGCATTGGCATCTGACTTGTATCTGGCTATTTAATAGTTTTTGCAGATGTTCGTTTTTTCCTATTAACCAACAACAAAAGTGGTTCTAATAAGATGGCTTGTGTAAAGGTTTCAGATTTAGCAATTGTGGTAGACTTTTGTTGTGCTTAGAAATAAAGCTGGACGATTTGGCCTAAAATCTTAAATCTTGATTAATTGAACATTTTAACGCTGTTGCGATTAATGAACGATTCTTTCTTCCTTTATTCATTCTATTTTTTTGCCTTCTCTGCCTACACTCATCAGTGCTACCAAGCTGACCAGTCACAGACCTTGCATTATGCGTTGTCGCAACAGATAGTTACATTTTTTTGAGAGGTCAGCATCAGTCACAGCGAGTGGTATGCGAACACATGTAGGCTGCGCTCAACACAGAAGTGTAAACTGAGCGAGGTCACATGACTCCACACACGCTAGGGTAAGTAATTGAAAAAAACTGACCTGGAAAAATTTGATCGATTATAGGTTCTGAATGTCTATTTCGATTACTTTTAAATTAATAGCCCAGCCATACTTAGAAAATTGTTTGTTTTTATTGTGTTCATAAATCACTAACTATGTTTCCATCCAAAAATGCTAATTAAATTTATGCATAAAACTGAAGAATCGCATAAAAGACGTGCGGAGATAGCAGTGTTTCCATTCATGAAGTCAAAGAGAACAAAATGGTCACTTCCTGATTAACTAGTGCCAAATATCAACAGTAAAAACGGAATTGTCTCAGAAGACAATGCCGACACACACTGAACACGTGGTGGCATTTGAAGGCTTGAAATGTGGAGCACAGATGCTCTTGACAGTTCTGTAGGTAATTAATAATATAATAACACTAATACTGAAATGGTTGAGGTGTTTTAGAATGATCAACATTTCAGATGTTTTACAATGTGCTCAGCCTGCTGGTTTGTCCATTCACACATTTTTATCATCTCATGATCTCTTATAACACATGATCTTTTTAATGCACATACTGGAATTTGTTCGCTTAAAGTGTTTCCATCATAGTTTATACGCACCTTTTCGTATCGCATAAAAAGTTTATGCGCATACATTTTTTTATGGGCTTTTCAAAAAGTATGTGCATCTGGGTGTTTCCATCAACAGATTTTTTTATGCGCAAGTCCAAAATGCGCATAAAAATAGGTGGATGGAAACGTAGCTAATGTTTATGTGATCAATTGATGGAATTTTATGGCACAAGGAATGTTTATTAGATTACACAAAATTGTAATAGTTCCCTCTGAGTCAATGACGATCAAAAGAACAAATAGGAGAAACGCATAAAAATAATGTTTAAAATGTCATTTTCTTAATGTTTAAAATGTCATTGTTTAGCGATTTTGCAGAAAATTTTGTCAGGAGAGATGCTTTTTTATTAGCATTTATAAAATAAATAAATGATCATACTAACATTAACAAGTTATTAAGTAAGTATTATTTTTCTGATCCAGTTAAATCTAATTCTGGCTAAAACAACTGTCAAACTGCAATCATTTATATTTGAAAACACTATGAATGACTGAAAACCTCTGATATTTGGATTCTTATTGGCTGTTGTTGTCATTTTCCTCTCTTGTATCAAGTCCTATCATTCATATTTATTTTATTACTAGCTATGTTTCCATCCAAAAATGCGACTGAACTTTGTGCAAAACAGGGTTATCGCGTACAAGACGTGCGAATAAAGCAGCGTTTCCATCCAACGAGTCAAAGTGAACAAAATCGTCACATCCTGATTAACTGGCACCAAATATCAACAGTAAAAATGGAATTTGCTGCGGTAGAAGAAGCTGTGTCAATCTTTTCTTCATTTAATAAATGACTTGCGCCTCAGAAGGCAATCCTGACAAGCAGTGAATGTGTGGTGACATTTGAAGGTGTCAGACGTGGAGCACAGACACTCTTTATTCTGGAGGTCATTAATAATATAATAACACATATTTAAACGGTACGGCATTTTAGAATGACCAAAACAACATTTCCAATGTTTTACAAGGTGGTCAGCCTGCTGCTTTGTCCATTCACACACATTTTTATCATCACATGATCTCTTATAGCAAAATCACATTATCTTTTTTTTATTATTTTTTATGCGCATACTGGAATTTGTTCTGTACAAATGTTTCCCTCGGTTTATGCGCATCTTTTCGTATTGCATAAAAAGTTTATCCTAGTCAGTTCCTACTCATAAAATTTGTATGCACATTTTTTTAATTTATGTGCATCATGGCATTTCCATCAACCATTTTTTTAAAGCGCATATCCAAAACAGGTGGATGGAAACGTAGCTACTGTGACTGCTGCAGCCAAGTTCTCTGATTATTACACCGGAATGACAGTATAGTTCCTAGACATACCAGCCTATAGAAAAGAGCAAATAGCAAAAATAACTTCTCATTTTCCGTCAGTTTTATTACACAATGAAACTACAAAAGACTCCAGCGTTAAATAGGAAAAATTCAACTCTTTTGTCATTTTTGAGAGTTGCTAATGGTCTAATTCGATTCAATGATTTATGCTAAGCTAAAAGTTCTCCAACCAGACCCAGGGATTGGCCGAATAGATAAAAAATATGTAAACTCAGGGAGAGATGTAAAATGAGCCTGTTTTCAAAAGATGGGAGTGTTCCTTTTAAATGAGTATGGATTCACATATCATAAGAAACTCACACCTTCGTGCAGTAATGCTGACATGTAGATGACAGCGACAGAGAATCTGCTTTCAATTGTGGTGTAAACAGATGGGTGTTCCCTCTAAGAGCTGTTTCCTTTTAGCCTATTTCCTTTAGTAAATATTGTCATATCATTTTCAGAAATGAAATGCAAACATTTGGAATAAAGGTTTGAGTCTGACATTAATGTTTGGCGTTTCTGGGTGTTGTGGCATCAAATAGCAGCAGTAAACTTTGTTGTGATTCAGTATATTGTCACTTTCTATGCGCTGCTAATTTTTCCAACATTAATGCCAGTATGTTTGAAGCATTGATAAGCAGTTGGTGTTGTTTACAAAGCTTAATGTTAACCGTTGTTGTACATTGTAACCGCGTGTCCTAATAACACGCTTTGTGACAAGATGCAGTGATGAGCAATTTGGCTGTTTGCACCAGACCAAACACAACAGAAATGTAAACGCAGTCTTTCAGAAGCACAGAATATGCACTCACGAAACGGTAAGGTTTAGAATCTATTCAACCTCACTTTGTTAGCATTCAGCACTGAATAAAACACACAAAGTTTACCTGAGGTGATCACTGTCGTAGGTTTCTCATGTTCAGCTGTAAGAAATATAAGCGGTTTCTAATATATCAATTCCAGGTGTTGGTTAGAACCAAAACTCCTTTTAATATGGAAACTATTCCTTCTATCGCGTGTCATTGCTTTTATTTAGAACACAGTTTAAATCACTCGCTCCTGTACTCAAACTGGCATCCCGCGCGTGCGTTTATTTTGATCCAGGAGTGCAATACCTAGTTCAACCACTGGGTGTCAAACTTACATACTGCACCTTTAAGGTATGTCAGATTGGATTGGACATTGTTAATAGTGTAGTAATCTATAAAACACAACTTGCAAAAGAAATTGCTTTTAAATTGCTTTTTGTGGATAAATGTGGTGAATTTGCATGAATCCAACCCAATGCAAAGTCTTTAATGCAGAATTCCGAAATCGGGTGTATTTAAATGACTGAACTTTGCAGTTTGTTTTATTGTTTAGCATTGTAAACCCCATTTTGTGCAATTAATAAAAAATAAAAAAAATGTTGTCACCAATAAAAGGTCAATTGAATTCATTAAAACCTTGGCTTTATTTTAAGTTACTTCATATGATCGTTTCAGGATATATCATCAGATCAGTCATTTAAGAACATCCACTTAAATCTTCAAAATAGTTTAGCCTGTTGTGTAGCTAATGTTTAAACAAATGGTGACAATTTTAATTTTAACTAACTTTGTGACATCCTAAATATTATAGTTTGAAAAGAATAGTCAACCTTTACCACAATATTTCATTTATTTAAAAATACCTTTATACCGCATTTTGCAAATCACTACAATTTGTCTTGTATTTCTACCAAAGAAACTAACATTTACTTGTGTGTTGCTTGTCATGTCTTTTAAAGTAAATCTTACACCAAATATATATATACATTTTTCATTGTAGCCAAGTTCAAAGGGTCCACAAATGACACATTTTGTGTCATCTTTATTCAATGAAGTCATCAGACATTTTGTAGCAGAGGGCCGTGTTGCATTACCATCACAATAAGCAGTTAATCGGTACATCAGGACGTTTGGCGGCAGCTGCCATCTGTCTCTGCGTTGTCAAAATTGCCATCTCTTCCCTTCTTTTTCCTCTCTTTAACAGAATTAAGGTGTTAATGCTATTAGAGTTGAGGAAATTGGTAATTATGCTTGGGCCTAGTAATAAGATGCATTGTCATCAGTCTGATCAATAAAGTTGTGCTAAATAAAGTTGTAAATTGGGTCTAAAAGCTGGGACACACCAAGCCAATGTCTAAGAACTAATGGTCATGAAAACCGTTGTTGTGTGTTGTTGCCTCACGTCTGCAACATCTGGTCCTATCTGTTAAAAAACTGTTTATTAACACGCCAAATGGACGATAGCTGACTTAAGCCCTGCTCACACTGTGAGATTTTAGCCACGATTTTGTCATCTGAGACAAATTTGGGAAATCTTAAAAGATTCTTGACAGCCATTTTGTGCCCGTTGCAATCAGATTTTCTCTCTGATGAAGTTCTGGCAGTATCAGAAGATTTCAGACACTTTTCTGCAGTGTGACAACAGCTGCGTTGAGTGTCAGTCCAAGAACCAATAGGAGCTCCGAATTTGATGATGCGATTCATGCGTCAATTCAAATGACTTCGGGAAAATGTCAAAACTGTTTTTCTTCCTGGTTTTATTATTGAGACACGCTGTGTGCAAAATTGCCACTACAGTTTGTTTACTGTGAGAAATCATTTCGGAACGCGGGATAGTGAAAGTGTCGCGGGTGGATGACGTCAAATTTCGGGAGTGTTTTCTTTTGTGTTTGGTGCATCTTCATTGTCATTCAGTCTGTCTTTATGACGGCTGAGATCATACAATGTGATCACTGTACTTCTTGCTAGAGGTAAGCCGTATGAGCTAAAATTAATATCCCAACATGTTTTACTTTCCAGGCCATATCAATATAATATTGCAGTATGACCAACAACAAAAAATCACATTTTAGTAGACCTAAGTTAAATTAAAGGCAAAATAATGATTTTAACCTTATATATGATTGGAAATTGTGGCATAGACGTGGAAAGCCTTGTGACAGGAGGTATGCCTGTGTTAAATTACATAAAATTAAATCAAATAATTATGAAACTTTTATTCACTTTAATACCAGTATAGCTCCCACCCTGCCTTCTCACTTGCCACAGAGGAATTCACTAGTGCAAATATGTCTGATAATCCATATAGTTAACAAATATTTAAGAATTTATGCAATGAAATGACAGCTAGCTTCTTTGTTCCTTCTTGACATGTGGTGTTTAGTTTCGTCACCTCAGTTTTTGTTTGTTACATTCCTAGCTGTACAGCCATTCAGAGCTCTCTCTTTCACCAACGCCCGATGACAATTTTACATGCTGAATCAGGTAAACTCATTCCATGGTGTGGTGATGTGTGGAATACGCCAAGCAAAGTAGTCTTACGGACACTTTTCAATGCCAACTTGGTGTTTCACAGCCTTAAAACATTTCTAAGTTGTCAGTTTTTGGCCACTTCCAGAGGTAATAGAAAACATATTTGACCTGATTGTTTTGTAGTGCAAACTAGGCATGGGATGATAACTGTTTTCAAGGTATACCGCAGTTTGGAAGAGTCAAGGTTTTAAAACTGCCAAAATTTTCTGTAATACCATTCCTAAGGTATGTGTAAGATTTTTTTAACAACTTTTTTTGTGTGTGTTTTTTAGGACAACAGTATCTCCAGCAGAAAAGATATCCAAAGACGCCATTTAAAATTGTAAAGAAATCTGTGTTTTTGAAACAAATGAAGACAGCAGAAGTCAATGATTAATTTAAATTATTTAACCTGACATGTTTACTGCTCCAAAATATTTTAAATGTTTTACAAAATAAAATATATTGTGTTCAAAGGGGAAAAAAGTAGTTCTTTACCCAGACATTTAAAAAAAAAAAATATAGCAGCAATCGCAATACTGTGAAACAGTGATTTTTTTTTTTTTTCCAAGGTTATCATACCGTCAGAATGTTATACCGGCCTACGCCTAGTGCAAACACACTAACGTCTACTGACTGATTATTATGGGACATTTTGTGAGAAACACATCCAGAACAAGGTATTCATACTTGGCTCCTTTGAATGAAAACGCATGGAATACAATTGAAATCGTTTCCATCTACATCTTTTTCACTCATATGCCGCATTACATTAGTTTGGTTTAAGTAGTGCTCGTGTTGATGTTTTAAAATGCATTATTATTAGGTTGATACAGTAATGCTGACTGCTTGTAATACAAACTTAAAAACTCAGGTGGAAACAGGGCCTTGTTGATGATATCTTTCTGCTTTTCTCAGGTGTGGCAGATGGTGTTGGGGGCTGGAGAGATTACGGCGTGGACCCGTCTCAGTTCTCTGCCACACTGATGAAGACGTGTGAACGGCTTGTGAAGGAGGGACGCTTCACTCCCAGCAGCCCTGTGGGCATCCTGACCTCTGGCTACTTTGAGCTCCTGCAGAACAAAGTACCATTGCTTGGTAAGATTATATCCAGACACATACGCACCAAACCACACGCTGAGTCACACACACACACTGCTGCTTTTACAGAATAAATAAGTTAAAGATCTGCAGGATGACTCACATTTCTTGCGTCGTGATGTACAGTATTGATTCTTGGCCAATCTTTTTTCTTTTTCAGTTTAATGTCAGGAAAGAAAAGGGTTGATTGTTTTTTTTTTCTTTAAAATGGCAGACTTTGCCGTCAGGTATCTCTGTAAGTAGCAATATTTTCAATTGCCTTTTTAATTGTTTTTATTTCAGATTTACATAACAAATCAGCTACAGACAAAACTTATGTGTTTTGTCTGCACATGCTAATTTTTTAGATAGTAAAACGTTTAATTTTTTGTATGCCATTGACTTTAGTTTAGTTTTACTATTATGTTAACTTGGTTTTAGTATTTTAATTGGTATCAGTAGATAATTTGTAGTATTTTATTTAATTAAAGTCGTTTTTCTACTTCATCTTCAACTTTTTTAGTAACCAAAGCAACATTTCAAATTTTTATTCGTTTTGAAGTCAAGTCTTTCATCTTTTCAGCTTTATTTCTGTACAAATTCATTTTTAATAGTTTTAGCTAACATTATAAGTGTCATTTTGAAAATTCCATGAATAACTTCAAGTTAAATTGGTTAAAAAGGATTGGTTTGGAAATGCAATTCAGGTGTATAAGAAGGGTTAGAGTTGCATTTATTTATTAAGACGACTGAGGTCCTTTGGTGTGTGTCAGACACAGTTCAAGACGACTTATGATTCTGTGGTGTCTTCTGTGATCCTGTATGCTTTAACCCGCTGGGCAGGTGGACTGTTGGAGAAGGAGAAAAGCTAATTAAATAAGCTTATAAAAACGGCAGGTGCTGTTGTGGGGTGTGTACCACCCACTATAGAAGAGATTGCACATGATCAAATGATGGACAAATTTGTCAGTATGATGAATCACCAGAATCATCCCCTTTTTGATAAAGTCCAAGCATGTGCATGCTCCTGTAGTGCAAGATTAATTCAACCCCGGTGTTACAGAGATAAATACAGGAAGTCATTTTTACCAACAGTGATCAGATTGTATAACCAAAGTCATACTACATGAATTATGCAGATTTGTAATAGTATTTGATATGGACAAATGTCTACTCATTGTTTGAAACGAAGTGTGCAATATGAATGTAATTTTATTATTGTTTTTTATATATGGTAGTAGATTTCCAACATTAATAGCCACTCGCCATTTTCACTAGCCACACTTTTCTTGTTGGGCTAATTATATAAATAAAATATTTTAAATAAATAAATAAATAAATATTTTATATGCATAAATTTGACTTTGGCATGCTAAAATTACTTGATTTAGATTTTGTCTTATGTCCACATGCCTCATTCATTTCACTTTTTGTCTGTGTTGTGTATGAGCTTGCTCAATAAGCATAATCAAATGGTCTGTCGCATTGCAATTAATTTTTATTTTGCATGACTTTGATTGACAGATGATGATTGACAGAGCTCAAAATTAAGGATTGACCCAATTTCTCTTTGACCACACCAAAAATAACTAAATTATAATTTTTTAGCCACAAAATGTAATTGTCAAAACAAGCAAAATATAGCTAAATATATATACTTTTTAATTCTTCAAACTTTTATAAAAAAAAACAAAAAACATTTATTTAAAAAAGAATTATTGTCATGTATCTAAAATATGCACAGTAATATTTCCTGGATAAAGGTCCCAGGTCACCAGTTAACTACACATAAATGGGGAGTTAATCTCATATTAAAGCAATGTTATTGTAAAAAAATTATAATAAAACTATATTAACAAAAATAACTGTGGGCACAAGAATGCAGGTAAAAAGGTGTTATAATGAAAAGATGATCATGCGCACATGGTTAATGTTAGGCCTGTTAATGATCTGTTCAAAGAATAATTAAAACGAAAGCAGCGACGGCTGCTGCTTACAAAATAATTTTTATTTATTTTTTTTAATCTGGAGCTCTTGAAAGCAGCAAGACTTTGGGTGCACGATCATCGCTTTTTGTCCAGTCTATTTCAAAGAGAATTGATCGTAACAGTTGCGTTTCCTCTAGGCACGGTTGCTTCTCGCAAGTAAACAGGAGCATCACATCACCTGTTCGCGCAAGTGATCGTCCTCTCATTCGGTATTCACCGGCTTTCTTTTGCTTGCGCGAACACAATTCCTTTTGTCAGTCATGCTGCTTCTCGATTCTAAGATCCTTTGCGCGAATATTGGGCCATTCTTATTGTCGAACCCTGCTTTTAAGAAAACTACAATTTAAAAACTATTTTCAACCAGCGAAAGTGGGTAGTGGAAGCGGCTGTCTAACCCGCCAGAGCTGTAATATACTCGCATTTGGTGAGTGTTAAAGGGCACATAATTTACCCCTTTTTCCAAATTTAAGAGAAGTCTTTTGTGTCTCCAGTATGTGTCTGTAAAGTTTCAGCTCAAAACACCCATCAGATTATTTATTATACCTTTCAGAGGTTTCTATTTTATAGCTCTTAGCATCAAGTAGTGTTTTTTGTGAACTGTGTCTTTAAGGCTAGTTCTCCCCACCCACCGTTTCCACATGCCTGTCAGCATGCCTCAATTTCCGCTGCCTCAGACAACAGACAGACAAGAAGAAAGCAGATCTCATGCAATTTTTTTGAGAAATACTACAGTACGAACTTTACCAATAAGTATTTGATGCATTGGAGTTGCAAAGATAAGTCACACACAATGTCGTTACAAAGTTCACGCACACACATAGATATACACACACACACACACACACACAGAGTGCGTGCGCGTCTAGCTTTGCACTGTTTTTGCACGCAAATGTGACAGGATACAAGTTATTATCCACTGCCGTATGATATCTGTTGTGTTAATATAATAAATAAACCTGATTTAACGTCCTCAAACCGGGATTGAATCGTCTTCTTTTATAATTGTACCGACATGCAGCTGTGCTGATAAAGTAAAGCTGAAGTAAATCGCTTTAATTCATTACCAACATGCACTATTTTAAAACATTCTAAACTTGTAAAACTCACTCTTGATCACATTGGATGATAATTGATGATCCTAGTGAACTGAACAGACCTTTTATTCCCAGTTGCTTTGCGCACGTCCTGTCATGTTGACATGATTATACACGTTACTACGAAGACATGTTAATACGCAGCTGTCAATCAATTCGGTGGGCAGGGAAACCACACTCCTACGTCAAGTTGCGGTCGATCTCAAAACCGCTCCAATTGGTCCATCAGTTTTATGTTGTTTAATTGAAGAAAAAAAAAAAAAAGCACTGGGTATGTTTATATCACCCCAATATGACAGTATACACTATACCTACACATATTGTCACCTTAGAATTATAAGGTTCTATCTGACATTGAATTATTGACATATTCTTATTAAATGACAACTTATTTACATTGTGGGATGTTTTTTTTTTTTTTTATAAATTGTTTACATTTTAAGACGTTTTATTTAAACTAATTTTACACACATACCGTTTGCTATATGGAATGCAAAATTTTGAAGCTCAATATCACAAAAACATTCAGAAAGCAGATAGTACCTTATAATTCCAAGGTGACAATATGTCTCTCCAAACAGCTTGAAAAGTAGATTTTTCACCATAGGTGCCCTTTAATGTCAAGCCCTGTATGTAACTTATTTTATTTATCTTTAGTATGGAGGACTCTGCTGTCACGTGAATTTCCCTTTGGGATTAATAAAGTCTAACAAACAAACAAATAAACCTTGAGTTGAGCTCAAGTTTTCATGTTAGAAAGCTAAATGTGCTTTTATTAGCATAAAAAACAAGTCCTGGGTATTTATTTATTTATTCAGTCACGTGATCTGTGCGGAGACCTGGCGGGCAACAAAATAATGGTCTGTAATGGCAGCTACACTGGATCTCCATAGGAACACAGCATACCGGTCATATTTCCCTCCGTTTAACAAACTGTATGACAAACTGTAAATTGTGGGCACTTGCGATCCATATACTGCACCTACACCCATTTTTTAGACATTTAAAAGTGTCATGTCCCTGTCAGCTCAATTCCATTAAATTACATATAATATTAGCAATTGTCTAATAAGAATATTTTTTCTGAGATTCTCATGCCTTTAATACAAGTATCCAAATATTTTAATGGATTTTTGCTGTCTTATATGTCTTAAAGTCCTGTAAAAGCAAGATTATTATTTCATAGTGAACTATCATAATTAAAGTAGCAATTAAGTTGTGTGACTTAATTGTGTGTTAAGTTGTGTATAAAAAAATGAAACGATTTTCACTAATCATATCTTGAATAAATGTTAGTGTTGTTTGAAGCAGCTTCAAGTTAACAAATGGTCAGGATGTGGTTTCTGATAATGCTTAGACCAAGGACTAAGTTAGATTCTTGAACGAGGTATTGGATGACCGGGCAAGCACGCAAGTGGTGGTCTTTTTGCTGAAAGCAGACGTCCCGTGCTGTCAAAAATGTCATGATACGCGCTTGGTCTTGCTGAGTTGTTTGCCTCTTCAAAGTGACCTGCTTTTATTTTGGGAAGGCATGTGCTAAAGGTCTGTGGGTGACCGCTCTAAGACAAAGTCACTTGGACTGCAAGACCTTAGCAAGACATCGAGAGAATGAAGGAGGGAGCGTGTTTAGTGATTAAACAAAGAAGCCTATTACAAATAGATTAACTGGAAATACATTTCAAATGAACATAAATGCTGATCAGTGAAAGTGACATAAAAATAACTACAAAATAATTTTTGTAACTAACAAAATGTCTTCATGCATTACTGTTCGTTAGTCATTCGGTATTCGATCATTTTTTTCATATATTGACAGCTAAACATTCATTACTTCTGTTTTCAGTGTCACGTGATCCTTCAGAAATCAGTATAATATGCTGATTTTGATGCTCCTTTTATATTAATAAAAAAAAAGAAATTGAAAAAAAAATTCTGTAGCATTAATTGTCTGTCACTTTCTATCAATTCAAATCAATTACTAATTTTTTTTATTTAAAATGCAAGTGTTTTTACTGATCATACATTTTGAAAGGTGGTGGTATTCTAACATTTTAAATTGATTAAATCTATTTGTTACTATCTATTAAAATAATACAATTATTTAATTAATGAACAAATGTTCATTTATAAATCAACTTAAACCTAGTGATTACGTAAATAATAAAGTTTTACTTCAAAAATATTAAATTACAAAATTAAAGACATTTTATTGTTTGCACTGATCTTACTGAACTGAACCTGCATTACTTTGTTTTTGTAAAATGTGTGTAATTTATTGAAATGCATTATTTTGCCATTTGCTTTTTGTCACCGTCAGTTGTCTGAGGAGACATATCTGACATATCTGAGGAGACATATATAGTTGTCTATACTTAACATGTCATGTGGTTGTGGTGTTTTTTTGTTTTGTTTTGTTTTTTTGCGGTGGTCATGTGCCTGTCCCTCTGACATACATTACATGCAACAATTTCACCCTGCATAAAGGGCTTCTTATATAATAGCAACCAGCATTCATCACACCTACTCTTTACAACAAAGACATGGTGTCATGTATGTTACATGACTGTGTTATGGAAACCAGGTTATAAATAGTTCATATATATAAAAAATAACTTGCTATTATATTGTTTAGCATGTCACATTAGTTTAGCAATTTTTTTACATAGTCGGTATTGCTATTTTTGTATTTTTCTGCAAATTCTTGATATTTTTTATTATTTTATATTATGTACTAATTATATTTTTATATATTTTCTGAGAAAATAAAAGGCAAGCATGACATGTGTGCAATTAAATCCATATGTTAACCTTATCAAATTACTGAAACTCTTTCTAAGTTCTTTGTGTGGTCTTGTATTTTACCATAGTGTAAAATACTCTAAAATATTTCAGTCAGTGTTTTTAAATGTTTTGTGTTTGTCACATCCATAACGGACAGATGTCACATCTAGAACAAAGCTTTTTCCTCAAAAATGTTAAAGTTTGATTAAAATGGTTTATTTTGGCTTATGCAGTTTAATTGACAAAATTAATGCAAAGTACATTCCTCGTATACTGTAAACTCGCAAATCTTTTTTGGTCCCATTTATAGCACGTTTATTTCCATGATTTTAAATATAAACCACACTTACAGATAGGGTTATTTATATATACAGTTGAAGTCAGAATTATTAGCCCCCCCCCCTTTGATTTATCATTATTATTATTATTATTTTTAAAAAATATTTCCCAAATGATGTTTAACAGAGCAAGGAAATTTTCACAGTATGTCTGATAATTTTTTTTTTCCTCTGGAGAAAGTCTTATTTGTTTTATTTCGGCTAGAATAAAAGCAGTTAATTTTTTAAGAGCCATTTAAGGTCAAAATTATTAGCCCCTTTAAGCAATTTTTTTTCTACAGAACTAACCATCGTTATACAACAACTTGCCTAATTACCCTAACCTGCCTAGTTAACCTAATTAAGCTAGTTAAGCCTTTAAATGTCATTTTAAGCTGTATAGAAGTGTCTTGATAAATATCTAGTCAAATATTATTTACTGTCATCATGGCAAAGATAAAATAAATCAGTTATTAGAAATGAGATATTAAACCTATTATGTTTAGAAACGTGTTGAACAGAAATTGGTGGAAAAAATAATTAGGGGGGCTAATAATTCTGACTTCAACTGTATGTATGTATATGTATACATTTTTTTTTTTATCCCTTAACTCGTTGGTTACTTGCATTGGAGATATATATATATATATATATATAATACTGTTAACAAATGTTATACATTCTCTTCATATATGTAAATTTATGATTCAAGTTTTTCCTGCTAATGTCACATCCATAATGCTGGAATTACTGATATCTGTTCTATAATGTTTTTTTGGTAACACTTAATGAGGTTTTATTAGTTAATGTTAATTAATGCATTTACTAACATGAACAAACAATGAACAATAATTTACAATATTTATTCATGTTTATTCAAGTTATGTAATGAAAATAAAGTCGTTCATGTTAGCTTAACCTAATGAAACCTTATTATGAAGTGGGACTGTTTATGCTTTTTATTCTCCTTTAGGAAGCAGCACAGCTTGCATTGTGGTTCTGGACCGCCGAAGTCACAGGATACACACCTGTAATCTGGGAGACTCCGGTTTCCTGGTGGTTCGGGGAGGAGAAGTGGTTCATCGGTCAGATGAGCAGCAGCACTACTTTAACACACCCTTCCAGCTGTCCATCGCCCCACCTGGAGCTGAGGGCGTCGTGTTGAGCGACAGGTGGGTTACAGACACTCTCTGACAGGGGATACACACACTGACTGACTGACTGCAGCGGCGCACAGATCGGTGTCGCTCATGTGGGCCCGTATGGCTTTTACTTCAATTAATAATGTACGAGGTGACACTGAAGCTGATTCCATCACCCCTTTTTTAATGTTTTGAAGTATTATCTCAGAAATGAGTGATGGAAACAGCAGATTTTGGGGGGGGTGGAATCTTTTTAACCAAATTTTTTAAGATTTCAAGTTTTTAAGCTTGCTTCAGTTGGTTTTTGGATGGAAATGGATTTGCTGACTGAATTTTGACAAGGCAAACATTAAACGTTTGTGAATAATCAACTGTTTCTGCTGATGGTGTGTTTCTGGTTTTAGTTAACAGATTACCAATACCTAATAGTGCATGGAAATACATCTGATTCATTTTTTTTTTGTATTTTAAAAAGATTTGATTTACATAAGGGTTTTTTTGGGTCTATTTGTTTATTTAAAATGCATAGGAATGCAGCTTGAATGTTTAGATTTGAATGCACAAGGGTTTTTAAGATTTTTCGATAGCTAAAACAGCTAGCCCAGACATATAAAAAATAATTTAATAATTGAATGAGTGAACAATTCCATAAATACAGTACTATGAGTTGAAGTAAATATTTTATCATGTAGCTTTATAGAAACTAAAATACTATAAATGTTTTCCCCCAAAATACTTTTGATCCATTTATAATATACATTCAACAATATAATTACAAAATGCAATAAAATAGAGGTGAGGATTATCATCATTTATGTGAATCAAATTTAGATGATTTGTACCTTATTTAATGTATAAATTGTCTTTTTAAAATATATTTTATATATTTATTAATTATATACATATTTATTGATCAAATGGTTTTATTGTTGTTGTTTTATTTATTCATTAAATTATACAATGAATGTTTTTTATTTATTTATTTATTTTTATTTTTTGTTTTTATTCTTTCCAACAATCCCCACACGCATTTTCAAATGTCATTAAACATACATTTTATAAGGTGTATGAACTTTTTTCCAAATTCAGAATGTTTTCCCAAACCTTGCTATTGCATTAAAATTTGTAATTTGTAACATTTGGCCTTGGACGGTTTTATTTTGGGTTTTCCGTTTGATTACATTGAGCAGTATTAGCTAAGCTTCTCCTGAACCCTGTAGAAGTGAGAACAGAAAAAGTGGTTGTGTGTTTGTGAGAGAGAGAGAATTGGCCCAAATCTTTAATGCCAAGGCCATGTGATTGTAGTTGCTCGCCTCGCCAGTCTTGCAAGCGGCACACATCCAAACATTCACTCACAAATACCAAAACCACCAATCAAAGAGAGAGGGTGGCAAAGCAAACCCCTTTCCATCGGCCAATCAGTGTTTGCTAAACACTTGTTTATATATTTTCCAGAGTCCCAGTAGAGCGTGATTATTTTAAGCCACTCATGTCCAGCTAAATTTATGTGGGACCTTTAGTTAATGTGGTCCAGAGTCTGTTGTGGCAGAAAACACTCATCTGACTCTCTCGTGCACGGCAAGGAATCTGGCCTGAGTGTTGGGTTCAAAGTGTTCAATGAAATATGCATTTACTGTGCTGCCTCTCAGGTGCTTTGAGTGCTGTTTATATTGCTTATGTTGCAAAATGAGTAACCAGTAACTTTACAAAAGATCATGTTTTGCCATTAACATGCTGCACATTACCTTATAGTAACATACACATTATTTAATTTCCGTAAGATTTAAAAAGATTTTTAAAAAAGCCCCTTCTCTTCAATTCAGTTCTCTACAATTCTACTCTATTATCTTCAATTGTCTTCTCTTCAGTTATCTTTTATTCAATTAAATTCTCTTTTATTCAATTCAATACTATTGAATTGAACTCCCTTCTCTTCAATTCAATTCTCGTCTTTAATTCAATTCTCTTCTCTTGTATACAGTTTATACATTCAGAGTAATATAGTGCAACATTATCACACTATAGTATGGGACTTTCATAAACCACATTAACAGTTTACCTCTGCCCACTCCATTAGAGACCAAAACAAGATTTTTTAGAGCTGTTTTTAAACCAGTTTTCCATCCTCGAACCTTGCAGTGGAAATGCCTGTGTCTGTGGAAAATGGGTAACCGTACTACAAAGTTACCATGATGTCTTTATGGTAGAGGTTTCAGCTAACGGAAGTGGTGTCTTCTTGAAGGTCACAGTATTCTTAGAAGAGCAGGTGGATGCTTGCTCCAGTAGAGAGAATCTGAGATGGTCACCTTTCTAGAAGGCAAATTTTATTAAAAAGCACCTTTGGGATTTGCACAATTGCCTAACTGGATGTATGCAAGTCATCCCATTTAGTTTGGCTTGCTGATACCTCAAACTGTCACTTAAAGAACTGTGGCATTTAGACTCATTGATTTTTCTGCATAGCAACAGCACGTTTTGAACTACGCACAGTTTTCTTCAACATATTATTGCTTACCATTGTGTCTAAAATGGGGAGTTACCAGTTCATTAAATTTTCTAGTATCTATTATCAGCAGTGTACTTGTTTATCACTTTATTTTTTTCTGCAGAATTCTCATATACCTAGGGATGGGTATCATTGAGTTTTTAATGGTATTACTACTTTTATCGATACCACTTATCAGTTCAGTACTTTAACGGTTCTCTTATCGGTACTTTTTGTATGTTTTCTTTTGTTTTGTTTTCATAAAAATTTTAAAACACAAGCTAATTGAACAGAATTAACAACACTTTGTCTTATTATTATTACGGTTTTAATGTAAAATAAACGAAACCAATAATTGTAAAACAAATAAAATAACATTCTAAAATTTTCCTAAAAGAATGTACAATGGTTTTAAGAAAAATGTCTTTTAACCATTCTTCTGGAGAAAAATCTACATGTTTGACTTTTCTGGCAGAAGTCGGGATCTTTCTTGGTTTATTGTGCTCCCTGCAGTTAAAAATACCCTCTTTGAGTTGCAAAATGCAGTATGAGATAATGTTTATGATTTTTCAGTAAATGAGTTAATGGTGTTTTGGGAGTTAACTGTGTTTTTAGTACAGTTTTGGAGCATCTTGCCATGTATAAATAAGCTGTTTCTTATAATTTCCTATTAAGCATAGTTAAACTTCCATGTGAAGCTGCTTTGACACAATCTACATTGTATAAGCGCTATACAAATAAAGATAAATTGAATTGAATTGAATAGTTTGTTATTAGGCTATTCATAGGCTATATTTGTAAATACAGCTGATGTTAAAGCATTTTTAATGTTTAAGATTTATTTAGGCTACTGCAGAAAAAAAAATACTGTTTTCATTATAACCGAATGTGTGTGTTTATTTAACTATTAATGTTATACTACTTAAGGTGATTGACTGCTGGCATAACTATGTGGATGATGTAATGTTACCGTTACCAGCTAAGCAGTCAAAAACATTTCATTACTTTTCATTGCAGCTAATGCAGTTTTGAAAGATACTTTCACATAGCCAGATTGCTTGCGTTTCCGCTTGTACAAGAAAACTATTTGTTGCAACAGGTTGTTGCTGTCCACTCGGGAAATACAACCCGTTTGGTTCACTCCGTAAGCTTACGAGCTGTGTGTGTGTGCACGAGTTTGTTGCGAGCTATGTGTGTGCGCTTAGCGTGAGCCTCCGCTGAGTGTGCGTGCACAGCCAAGAACTGTGAAGGCTTTTATACTTGACACATTCACCATAAACACAAGCATTATGCTACTGTAAGTAATGTTTACTCAACAATAATTCTTCATTACAGATAGCAGAACCGTTAATGTCAGAGCTTATTGATACTTTGGTCTTTTATAATTTAGCACCAATACCGATAATGTACAGAGTTTCGGTACTTATCCCCATGTATACCTCCTTTTCCAAAGTTTCAGCGTTTTGTGTGTCCTTGTTTTTACCTTAAATCTGACCCGCAATCAGAGCTCCAAGACTTACCCAGTGCACTAAGACAGATTAAACTGAAATTCGGCCTCAAAGGATTTGGAGCTTGAACAGGCTAGTCTGGTTTCCAGGAAAACAACCTGACAGCTTGAATTCGGTCCAGAGGTCATGTTGGGTCTGGATGAGTTCTAACTTCAAGTGTCCATTTCCCTCTCGTTTAGGTCAGAATGACCTCTGACCTGTTGCCTTCCTTAGCTACTGCTTGAATTTCAACCCTGATCAAGTATCTCATTCTAATTTAGTGGATTAGATAATTGTTTTCCTATTACCATTTCTGCAAAATGGTTGTAATGGTGCCCATAGACATTAGGCAAAGTCTGTCGTGCCTTGAGTTACTTATCAGCGCAGTTCAGGTTACATTCAGTGTGTTACAATATTCAAGATTTGGCATCAGTCTTGGGTATGTGGGTGGTTTAGTCAATAAAAACCTTCAATTTTATAGAATTGTACAGAAGTCTAACTGTATGCCTGTCTGTCTTTTTCAGTCCTGAGGCAGCAGATAGCTCCTCCTTTGACGTCCAATTAGGGGACATTATTTTGACTGCTACTGATGGCCTCTTTGACAACATGCCTGACTACATGATCCTGCAAGAACTTAAGAAGTTAAAGGTAAGGACAATATTTAAAATTTAAATATGAAGGTAGTTGGGAGACAGTAATCTGATTTTGAATATTGGATAAATAAGAAAAACCAAAGGCAATTTAGGTAGTTGAAAACCCATT
Source organism: Danio tinwini (assembly GCA_903798205.1). Taxonomy (NCBI): domain Eukaryota; kingdom Metazoa; phylum Chordata; class Actinopteri; order Cypriniformes; family Danionidae; genus Danio; species Danio tinwini. The sequence goes on along the minus strand of CAIGQZ010001492.1, from coordinate 3,274,992 downwards.
TGCTCTGATTGATTTTTGTTCCAACTCAAAACCCTCCGCATTTGTGATAGAATCGAGGCTGTCTGTATTATCTTTTTCATTATGTCCTTTTACATTTATATGCAAATAGTGCATCCTAATTTTTCAATATTAGATCAAAGACAGAGAAAGCCCATATGTGCATTAAAGAAGTCAGGAAAATGAGCAAAATTTAATTAAAATTTATTTTTTTGTCTACCTCTGATCCAATTGACCAACATGCAATCTAATGCAAGAGTAAATGGGGCCTAATTTAGAGCAATATTATAGATGGTAAACGGTGTAATACATTAATATATGTACTATGCTTTGCAAAACAAATTTGAGCTCAAGCAGACCACTGTTCATCCATTCGATCTTGATTGTCATGCAAAATTGCTTGGTCTATATAACTGTGTAGACTAAGCTAGGTTCTATTCTTGGTTTATCATACATGTAACTTTACTTTTGTTTGACAAACTTAGAGTGGCTAGATCATTTATACTACATTATCTAGCTATATACATGTATACTTGTGTGCTCAGATGCTTTCCACATATTTCATTTGATTCATCTTTGGTCATTCCTCAGAACACCAACTATGATAGTATCCAGCAGACTGCACGCAGTATCGCTGAACAGGCTCATGAATTGGCCTATGACCCCAACTACATGTCCCCTTTTGCCCAGTTTGCCTGTGACAATGGGCTGAATGTAAGAGGTGAGTCAACTTAATTTCCTTTTCCCTTGAGATCCCAAAACTTCTCTGAAAATCCACAATCTTTTGATACTGACCTGGTCATTGTTCTGTTTTTAGGGGGAAAGCCTGATGACATCACAGTTCTACTGTCCATTGTGGCAGAATACACAGACTGAGCGCTCTGGGTGGAGCTTGCTCCTCTCTTATACCTGTGTCTTCCACCCCTGTCCTATTGCACTGCTCCCAATCTCACATCTCCTAGCACCCCTTTCCATTCTCCCATTTCTCGATCTCCAGTCAACACAGGGAGGAGGATGGCATGAACTGCCTTGTGTGGTGGTGGTGATGGTGATGCAGGCAATATCAAGTCATCTACAATTGTCCAGAATTGATGACCTCATATGTGTCCAAACAGATTTTGGGAATATTTCATGGATGTGTGTTGTAAATCTAGTTTTCCAAAAGGCAAGGACAGTCATGGATTACTCACAGAAGAATAGTTTATTGTGGAAGGAGCTGTCGTGGTTTATTTGTGTGGCTCATGCAAATGCTGTCTAAGATTCGAGAGAGAAATTTGAGTGTTTCTAAAGTCCTGAGTGCTTCTAAGTGTGTGTTTGTGTATAACGCCTGGTTGCCGGTTGACTTGTTGAGCTGTAATGGAGAGGTAGGTTAAAGTTTAAAAAAGGAGTGTTTAATCTTGCCCCAGGAAGGTCCTGCAGAGTTTAACTATGACACTTGATTAGACGTTTCTAGAGAGTCTAAAGACCTTGATTAGGTATGTCATGTTTGATTGATTTGGGATTTGTATTCTTTATTGGTTCACTCAATACAAACCTCCTAGACACAAGTGTGTCATTGTTAATCCAACCCACTGGTCACAATTGATAGTTAAACTAGGCAGCAATATAAATTAATAATAAGTAATGAAGTGGCCAAATCGGTCATCAGGACACCAGGATTACCATGCGGCTGCAGGTTGTGCGCACACCAATGGAGTTTACATTTGGTGTCCAATAAGGTTTGAAAATAAATGCTGTCCAGTTAGACTTTGGTCTAATTTATTCTGATTGGGTTTACTTTGTTCTGGGGTTGGGGTCTTCCAAAATTGCATTTTGGGCTCTGATAAAAAGAGATTTGAGTCAATTTTGGGTCGTGGGGCCTGAGAAGACCTCTAGAAGGCCCCCATTCTACCAGAGTGAACCGGATGCTGTTTCAGAGATGATGCTATTCTAAGAGTTTTCTAAGGACAAGTCAGCTACCAGACTAGAGAGCCGCTACAAAACCAGGTCTGATGTGACTATAGTCACATGACTAAGTCTCATCTTTCCCAGTAACGCAGAAGCGTCAAATACAAACATACCATCTACAAAGGCAGCTGTTACATTATTAATGTTAATGGCTTTTGCTAACCTACAATGGCATCCAAACACAGTGAATCCATCACGTTTGTGCAGTTTGCTGTAATGTTTATGAACTGAGATTACAAGCAAGAGTAACGGTGTTTGTGGAGTTCGCTGTCTTTTTTTTATAGTCACAGATTACAAGCGAGAATAATGCGTTCAGCGCTGTGTTCAGCTTCTATTTTGTGAAGTGATGGTCAATGTCTCTCGTTGGTCACAGTAACACCACTTCAGCCTGATGATTCTTCTACCCAGAAATGTTTTGGTGCTACTCCTGAACCATTTTTTCTAATTCAGAGCCGGTGCTTTTGGGTGTCGAATGAAAACCTATTTGGACCTAGGCCCTGCTTTTGATCCAGCTCTCAAACTGCCTTGGTGGCAAAGGGCTATAGTTGTAGCTTAACTCTGCAGGACAGTGGGCCTTCTGATTTAAAGGGGGGCCTGGAGAGGTTCAAACCTGTTTGGAAATGCAAGTGCTTTAGGATGTGCTGGCTAGTTGTGTTCAAGTAACATTTTTACTTTGAGTTATACAGCCTTTACCTACAGTCACTTTGAGAGGTCTCGGATAACGGAGTTCAGAGATAAGGAGATGATGACCTATAATGTACAGCTAGTGTTTGATTATGAAAGATACAGATGAAACCACACAGAGAATGTCACAATGCGCAGATATACAGATTTGCTCACTCATGGGGATGGTGGATGTTGACTGTGAATGCGTGTTTGGATGTACATTTGCATGACTTAACCTTTTGAGTTTAGAAGTCGACACGCACAAATGGCTAGCGTCTAGCAATGCTTTTTATGAATTGAAAGGTCAGGTATATAAAAAATGTTTTATTTTTATATGCATTTACTTAGCCGTTTTTGAATTTGGGAAACGTTGGTCGACAGTAAGGCCTTTTGGCGTCTTCTGCGCTCCCTGTCAAGGCTTGGGTTATTTTTTTAATTGACTGAAGGGTATCTTTTTTTTGTTTTCCTCTATCACTCTAGATTGGTTCTGGAGAACTTTTTTTCACGTTCATGTGCTGCTTTAATTGTGTAAATTATAAATGTGTGACTACATTATTTATATGAATGTTTTTACCTGTACAATAACAATGGGTGAGCTGGTGGCGATTTTTATTTCACAAAACGGCAACAGTTCAAGCAGACCGTTAAGTGTGATCGACTTGCAGTCTTTCGTTAATAATGGAACAGATTTGCCTGTATGAAAAGCATAAATTACACACAATGTTTTGTCCATTTTTTTTAATTGGGAAAACAATGCAATATGGTTATTTGAATGATCTCTTTAGATTTTTGTTGATTTGTTTAATGTTTGATGAACTGTTTTTTTCTGTTACATATATACATGCCCTTGATGGCAAACCTCACTCATGTATTTGATTGGTTAATTGCCTAATTTTGTCCCGTAAACTATCTTTTAAGCCGTCTTTCATTAACCTGTCTAAAGCCACCTTTCCACTGCACACGACATTGACACAACTGTTAAAATACGCCCCCTTGTGGCAGTCGCACAGAATTTTTTTTACACAGTTTTGTTGTGCACCATGGAAGAGAAGCTGATTCTCGTGGTGTCTGAAATAAAGGAGTGCAAAAGCAAGAGCCTTTATTCTCCGTCCATTCACCATAGTTGAATGAATAAATTAATGAATACTAGTAACTCATAGACCACTAAAAGTTTTAGAGGGAATGTGGAGACAACAATAAAAAAAAAAAATTATTACTCGTTTATGAATAGAAATGTTTTTTAATGCATAAACTTTTTTCTGATTCAAAAATAACGAAACCCCCCCCCCCTACTATTTCTTATCTCGCATACACGGACCTGCTTGGACAACACTGGAATACATTACATCCTGTCGACCGGTCTAGCCGCAGGAGTTCACATATTTCAATGTATCTGCAGCTCAAATTGGATTGGAATTTTCCGCATACGAAGATGATCAGAACTCTGGAAATGAATGACTTCCGGTCTGTTGCTTGTCATTTGCTGTGTGCAGTGGAAAGGCGGCTTAACTAAACATGAATTTCAATGTTCTGTGAGGTTTGCCGTCCTCCCCCACCCACAAATAATTCTAACTCTTCACCTACAGATAGTGAGGACTATATTTAAGGCCTCTGTTGTGCCTGCAAAACAATTAGACCTGAACTGTGGTCTCATATATGCTGTCTTGTAGATTGTGGTCCTGTTGAAGTCAATGTCTTGATCCATTTAAGAAAACCAAAGCAGAAAAGCCATAAGACCAATGTATTCTCACCCCATCACTGAAAAGACTGCAATCGAGTTGTACAATGCGTTTGGAGATTCTGACAGAAACACTTGTCGTGTATGATGTCTGCTTGTGTTTCTTGAGAAATGAGACAGAAACGAACTACACACCACTAATATGTAACGATTATTAAGATCAAGGGTGTACTTGACTATTAAAAAAAAAATGTGTGATTTAGATTGAAGATGTCTTAGCCAGCTTTTTATTTTAGCCAAGGATGATGTGTGGAGTTGTGGCACCTCTAGACGCAGCATAGAGAATTGCAATCTGTTTGTGAGAGTTTGAATGAGAGTTTGAAGGCGGTTTTAACTCCGCATCAGTGATGATAGTGTTTGGCTTTGTTCACACATGCAATATTTTTTTAAATTAGAAACAAACACAAATTTATTAAACAATTTTTAAATGGAATGATTGAAATCCACTAATATTTACAGTACCGGTCAAAAGTTTGAGGTCAGTACATTTTTACAAGGATGCATTTATTTAATCAAAATTACAGTACAAATTGTAAAATTGTGAAATGTTATTGCACCATAAAATAACTGTTAAAAAGTATTTTATAATTTCATTTAATCATTTATTTCAGTGATTTAAGAGATTATTTTTCAGCTTTATTACTCCTGGAGTCACATAATCCTTCAGGAATCAATCTAATGTTAACTATTATTGTTATTATTATTAATGGTAATAGTAATAAAAGCAATAATGACTGGAGTAATAATTTCATTTGAAACTACATACAATAAATGATGAATAAATATTTAATGAATAAATATTTAACAACTAATCAACTTTTTTTTTCATTTAATAAATGTCACCTTGATAAACAAAAAAAATGTATTTAATTTATTAAATAAAATTAATAAACAAACAAAAAAAAAAAACTGACCCCAAACTTTTGACTGGTAGTGTGTATTTTTTTCCGTTGGTTATGTAACTGCATACAAAATATGCAGATTTGACACGATCTAAAGTAAAAAACAAACAAACATCATGATAGTTTGAAATTAGTTTAGTCATTGCTGTATTGTATTTTGTATGGGGTCTTAGTGTGAACTGAATATATGTAACCTTGCACAAATGACGCATAAGTAGGATCATACAAATTGCCACTAATGTCTGAAACTGTCTAAAAAATTATGCAAAACAACACAAAAAAAAATCCATTGTAATTCAATGGAGTTAATCGTTTGTAGGAAAAGTATATTATAAATTGTGAAATAATATCTGAACCTGGATCCATAATAATAGTAATAGTCTTAATGTGAATGCAAATAATGTATCATTTAAAGGAAGAAGTTTGTTAACACCATACAAATTGCACAATATTTTCTGAAACTGTGGCCAGAAAAAAATAAATAGAAAATAATATCTATGGTGGTTTGAAATCAAATCTGATTAAGTCACAGTGTCTTAATACAGCACAAAGTACATCTAACGTATTTTGCAATATTGTGAAATTGTCCAGAGTTACAAATGTATTCATTGATTTTACTATTGCCTCAAATGTAACACCAGATATTGACTGTTTGTTTACCTGCATAAATGTTCAAAGATATTTGAGTTGTAAGCTGCGTAAACAAAGCCAAAGTGTCTGCTTGGAAAACATTTTTGCAATTCTGTTTGACGTCACTGGTGGTTCATAAACTGCACATTTCGCCTTCAGTGAGTGTTATTGCATGCTAAGACTGAACCTGTTTTCATGTCTGAAGTTTTGCCACTTTGTCTTTTACACGCACAACACATTTTCCAAAGTCTGTTTTTATTGTAATGGCCCATCCAAAACAATCAGATGTGCTTTTATGAATTATAATTCATCGTATACATCATTCCAAAAACACAGGAAGCTTGCCGTTCTGAGCCGGGCTGATAATGGCTGAATGCAAATCGGATCTGTGTGTTTGTCTTTTCCTGTGAGTGAACCTGGGAAAAGTCCATTAAAAATCAACGTTACCTTATAAGCCTTAAAATCTCATTTTGTCTCTTTGCCCAGAGGCCTTTGTGTGGCAAAGCTTGCGAGTTTGGTCTGGGTGTCGCTTAAAGCTGTGTCCTCAATTCTGTCCTTCCTTCCTTCCTGTTTGATCGTTTCAATGGTGCTTCTGCAGTCAAGATGAGTCTCTCAGTATCTGAAGCAGACAAATGTGCGAATGAGAACTACACTTTTTTTTGTGTGTACAGTGTAACAATGCAAGAAAAGTACCTGTAAATATGTTTTCCAAGTTGTAAAATATTTAAATAAACATAGTATTTATACTAAAATGTGACTTGGGTGATTGTGTCTCACTGTTTTTTGTTTTTTACGTCTTGAATATTTTTTGAAATTAGTCCGATTTATTTATTTTTTTTACATCACGTTATTTGTTAATAAATTCAGACTTTAAACCTACAAATGTATTTACTTGACAGTTTGTGTAATTTGTAAATTGACTGACTTAATAGGGTAATCAAAATAGTTTGGTGATTTAAACTTCTACTATTAAAAATTATTTGTTTTTTAATTATTTAGTTGTAGTGATGTTTAATGTTAGAATGTCTTCTGACAATTAACAAAACATTTTGCACATTTTTTATAATGTGTAGCTTATAGAATACAGGCATGGGCCGGTATAAGATTCTGACGGTATGATAACCTTGGATAAAAATATCAGTTTTATGGTATTGTGATAATAGCTCTATAATATTCTCTTTTTAAATGTATGGGCAAAAAATTTACTTTTTTCCCGCTTTGAACACAATAAATTTTATCTTGAGAAACATTTGAAGTAGTTTGGAATAGTAAACCTGTCAGGCTTAATAAATTAAATGAATTATTTAAGCTGTCTTCATTTGTTTCAATACAATTTAAAATGGCATATTTGGATATCTTTTCTGCTGGAGATACTGTTGTCCTAAAACACACAAAAAAAAACAAATCTTACATATATTGTAGGAACAATATAAAAAAATTGTGGGGGTTTTAAAACCTTGAATTTTTCTAAACCGCAGTAAACCTTGAAAACAATTATTGTCCCATGCCTAATAGACTATATGATTACATTGGCTGGATTTTTATAGCATTTTCATAACTTTTAATATGAATATTGTTTCACTGAACAGCACACTGCAGGATTTGAATGAGTATACAGATGTGGTATAACCATCTCATTGGGTTTGTGGGCAGAAAGTGTCAACCAGAAACCAAAATAGAGTAGTAAAATGAGGTCAGCTGGCTGATATTCCTTTACAACAGATACAAGTACTACTGGAGAAATTCACTGGTATCTAAAAAGTTTTAATTACTAAAATGTATTTATTTATTTAAAAAATGATCCTCTTTGTGTTCAACAGAAGTAACACTTCTACAGGTTTAGAACAAGTATAGTGTAGAGTATTTTTATTTTATGTATTTTTTTGTACGTTTTGGGTGAACATTTTAATTTTGTAAAATGACCACTCATTCTTGATTGAAAAGATTTTTTTAATTTGTTCTAAATTTGAAGTTTAATTTATACTAATTTGGAGTTATTTGTCAGTAATAAGATGGAATTACCATCAGATATTAAGAGAACATTCATTCATTCATATTCCTTCGACTCAGTCCCTTATTTATCAGGGGTTGCCACAGCAGAATGTACTGCCAACTATTCCGGCATATGTTTTACCATAGAGGATGCCCTTAAAGCCGCAACCCAGTACTGAAAAAACACCCATACACTCTCACATTCACACACACACATACAGACAATTAATTCAATTCACCTAAAGCGCATGTCTTTGGACTGTGGGGGAATCCGGAGCACCCGGAGGAAACCCAAATGACACGATGAGAACATGCAAACTCCACACAGAAATGCAACTGGCCAAACCAGGACTTGAACCAGCAGCCTTCTTGCTGTGATGTGACTGTGCTAACTACTGAGCCACCAATGCAGCCCCTATTAAGAGAACAAACATATTAAATATATTGCATTTATTTTATTTTTTTTATATTTCTCACAAAGAGCAACCTGGACAATAAGCAGTCTTAACTGTGGTCCAATTGTTTGAGTTTCTCCTCTTGAAGGGCAGGAAAACCCCAAGCCGACGCCAAACTAACGTAAACCAAAAGTTGGCTTGCATTGACTCATGTCTACTCCAAAAAGCTGCTCACAAACACGCCAAACGGACGGCAGTCATTAAAAAAAGAGCACATGTGTTCTGTGCCTGTCTGAGAGAACATGTCTTTATGCACAACCAGGGGGCAGTAGACTGTTGATAATGATTCTACAGAATTGGACCAACTCAATCCGACGTTAACCTGAAGAGAGGCAACATGTGGAAGACACCAATTCAACTAGCCGAGCTGACACAGACTGATGAAGACCAATGGCCGACCGTCACTCAACTTGGTGTGTCCTGGCTTTTAGGTAGATCTTGAACCGGTCAAGTCTCAGAGTTGTGTCCTCTTACTTACTGGAGTGCATCAGGCCCTAGTACTTGGCCCATTTCTTTTCACCATCTCCATCACTAATCTACTGTTCATGGCAATGACACTCAACTCTATCTCTTCCTAGATTAGATTAGATTCAACTTTATTGTCATTACACATGTACAGTACAATAGCAGCAAGTGCAGGATACAGGTATAAGTTATAAAGGGCAGTTATAGGAAAAACTATGGTGATATTTACAAATGGCTGTACTATGAACATTATATACAGGTTGTGTTAGCTATGAACAGATTTACAATAGATGGATAAATGTACAGGTTGCTATTAATAATCAGAAGTGTGCAGATAGATAAAAAATAATTACAAATGTATATGTACAGTGGGTGTGTACATAATTACAAATAAACATGTACAGTGGGTGTGTACAGTTCAAATAAATCAGTCAGTGCAATGAATATGTGCAATTTTGAAATGTGCAAATGTTAAATAGTGCAGTGATTATGAGGAGTCTGAGTTATGAGGAGAGTGTGGTGTGTATTAGGGTGGCAAAAAAAGTAAGTAGGGGGCAGAGTTTAAAAGGGAGACAGCTCTGGTGAAAAAGCTGCTCTTTAGTCTGCTGGTTATTGTCCGGGGGAGCCTGAAGTGCCTGCCGGAATGCAGGAGAGAAATCAGTCTGTGAGCAGGGTGAGAGGAATCCTTAAGAATACTGCATGCTCGGAGCAGACAGTGTTTGTTCTGAATGTTCTCTATGGCTGGCGGTGTGTGGACCCTGTGATGCATTGGGCTGTTTTCAACACCCGCTGCAGTGCCTTACGCTCCGCAACAGAGCACCTTCCATACCAGACTGTTACAAAATCGGTCATGATGCTTTCTATTGTGCAGCAGTACACTGTACAAAAATAAAAAGTTGGGTAACTTAAAATTTTAAAGCAACCAGCTGCAAATTTTTTTTTGAGTTTATTAAACTTCAGTGGTTGAAGTTGTGCCAAATAATAATTTTTAAGTTGACCGAAAAGGCTGGTTTAAGTCAAGTGAACTTTATGGATTAATTTGGCACAACTTTAACCACTGAAGTTTATTAAACTCAAAATTTATTTGCAGCCGGTTGCTTTAAAAATTTTTTTTTTTTAAGTCTCCTCAACTGAATATTTTACTTTCATTGAACAAACAGTCCCAAACATGCAGCTGAATAATTTTTAGGAGCAAAATCAAGTCTGAGCTCAAAAAAATTGCCCAAATAACTTACAATTTTAAACTGAGTTAACAATTTGTAAGTTGGATTTTTTTACAGTGTAGAAGTTAACCAAGACGGCTGATGACAGCTGGTTCTTCTTAAGTTGCCCTAAGAAAAATTGGCGCTGGTGAGCCTTCTTGACCAGGCTGGAGGTGTTGGTGGTCCAGGAAAGGTCCTTTGAGATGTAGTTCCCCTGGAACGTGAAGGATGAGACAGCCTTGACGGCCATCCCATTGATGTGGATGGGATCATGTGAGCCTGTTCGTCCCTTCCTGAAGTCCACAATGAGCTCCTTGTTCTTGTTGGTGTTAAGGAGCAGATTATTGTCAGTGCACCAAGTGGCCAGATGCTGTACCTCCTCCCTGTAGGCAGTCTCATCATTGTTGCTGATTAGACCAATCACTGTGGTGTCATCTGCAAATTTGATGAAGGTGTTGGATCTGTTCACAGGCCTACAGTTGATGGTAAAAAGGGAGTAGAGGAAGAGGTTCAGCACACAGCATTGTGGTATACCAGTGTTGAGTGTGACTGTGACTGTGGTGGAGCAGATGTGGTCTGATCTAACATTCTGAGGTCTGTTAGTCAGAAAGTCCATAACCCAGTTGCAGAGAGACGTGTCGATATCGCTAAGTTTGATCATTAACTTAGAGGCTATGACAGTGTTGAACGCTGAGCTGAAGTCAACAAACAGCATTCGTGCATAAGTGTTTTTATTGTCCAGGTGTATGAGTACAGAGTGCAGTGCTATGGAGACTGCATCTTCTGTGCTCCTGTTGCCACGGTAGACAAACTGATGTGATGACTAGACACTTATTCTGGCCTTGTTTTCTGATAATCACTGATCACATTTCAACATGTCACAGACATGTAATTCTGGATTAAGAACCATAATCTCAACTCGACCTTGCTAAGCAGAACTGCATGTGTATTTAGCTAGTCCATCAAGCTAGATGCACCAATAATAACTCTTTCCAGTACAGCCAGGAACCTTGTGGGTTTTCACAGAATACATTGACAGAACCACCCACTCTTGTAGATTTGACATCTAGATCATTGGGGAGATAAAACTCTTGCCTCTGCACCTGATCCAGAATGTTTTAAATAAGCCAAAGAAGTCACACATCACACCTCTTTTCCTCAACACTGACTTAAAATTGCTGCTTGCATCACATTCAAGGCATTTATGTTTAGGCATATATAAAATAATCACTGGCTCTGCTTTCAGTTACCTAAATTCACTACTTCAGACGTTCGTGCCTAGCTTTCAAAAACTTGTGTTCTGCAAGTAAACATCACTTTGTGGTGCATCTCAAAAAGGCACAAAATCACTTTAAATGTCTATTTCCTAAAAACAGATAAGAAATAGATCTTTGTAGTCAGCAACTGACCCATTAATACAAGCAACATCTATTCTATTTTGCTCTTTATTTTAAAAGAAACTTTGAGATTAGCTGGGACGTTTATGTATTTCCTTTGTTGATCTAATTGCTCCTGTAGTTCTCCTCATTTGGAACACTGCAAAAAATGCTTTTCTTAGTTATTTTTTTGTCTTGTTTCTAGTCCAAATATCTAAAAACTCTTAAATCAAGAAGTATTTTCTAGGCAAGCAAAACATGTTGTCTTGTTTTGAGAAATAATATGTCAATATTAAGTAAGTTTTTTTCTTTAAAAAAACAAAATAATCTGTTAATGGGGTAGGCAAAATAATCTTGTCAAAAGAAAAAACAAGATTATTTTGCTTGTTTTAAGGAAAAACTCACTTAATATTGGCATATTATTTCTGAAAACAAGACAATATGTTTTGCTTGCTAAGGAAGTACTTCTTGATTTAAGAATTTTCAGATATTTGGACTAGAAACAAGACAAAAAAATCTAAGTAAAAAAAGCATTTTTTGCAGTGAAATTACTTTAGATAAAAGTGAAAGGTTTGCATTTTTTTGTTGCGGTTGTGGATCTTTCTGTTTTTCTTGCGTGTGTGTGTGGGTGTGTGTGTGTGTGTGTGTGTCTTTTTTGGGTTCTTCATAGCGTGGTGTGTGTGTGTACGTGTGTTTACATTCATCAGCTGGGTGGTCACGTGTTTGGTTACTACCCACAACACACAGGTGTTTGTTATCAGTCACAGCTGTTGCGCGTTCCGCGCGCTATATATGTTCAGTGTTTTGTAGATAGCTTTATCAGTCCGTTGTTTGTTCACTCCTGTGTCTGCTCTCTGTTAGACGCTCTCGCTCATTTTGGTGGAGGCTCTCCGACATAGCCTGTTTCATTTGGACCTTATGCACGTCTCTGTTTCATTGATGTTGTTACTACTGCCTGCTCTGAAGACAACATTATCTGTGAGAGACTTCACCCCATATCCGCTTCTCTAATGAACTTTACCGTGGGTAAACTTGATGATTTCCTATAGAGCTGCTCCATAGCGCTACCTTTCCCTTCCCTCGATATCTGGTGAGATATCCATGAGAGACTGCTATACGACATTGGTTCACGGATGAATCGTTACCGCTGTTTGGCGTGTCGTATTCTGGTGTGAGCATCCTTGCCCTACACTATATCTGGTGAGATCAATACCAGTTGTGACTCTTTAAATAAATCATCTTGTTTTCACTTGCATTTGGGTCTCCTGTGTATATCATTGTGACATTTTTAATAAATTCTCAGCCTTCTATTTTTATGTTTAGTTATTTCCCTTTAAAGACAAAGAAAATAACTTGTTCATCGCTATTAATGTGAAACTACTGAACCTACACTGAGGAAATGCTATATTTAGAAGATTTCAGATGCCACGTAGACACTTTTCCATCTGAACTCTTCAAGTGAACTCTGCTCTAAATTATTAGATGTAAATGTAGTGTAGTGCCAGGGTGCACATACAGTGGGGCAAAAAAGTATTTAGTCAGCCACTAATTGTGCAAGTTCTCCCACTTAAAAAGATGAGAGACCTGTAATTTTCATCATAGGTACACCTCAACTATGAGAAACAAACTAAGAAAAAAAAATCCAGAAAAACACATTGTAGGATTTTTTAATTAATTAAGCAAGATTTCCGGCTCTCACACACCTGTAACTTCTTTTTCACTCTTTACCTTACATTACATCTGTTTTAATTCATTATCAGTATAAAAGACAGCTGTCCACAACCTCAAACAGTCACACTCTAAACTCCACTATGGCCAAGACAGAAGAGCTGTCAAGCGACACCAGAAACAAAATTGTAGACCTGCACTAGGCTGGGTAGACTGAATCTACAATAGGCAAGCAGCTTGGTGTGAAGAAATCAACTGTGGGAGCAATTATTAGAAAATAGAAGACTTACAAGGCCACTGATAATCTCCCTCAATCTGGGGCTCCACACAAGATCTCACTCTGTGGGGTCAAAATGATCACAAGAACTGTGAGCAAAAATCCCAGAACCACACAGGGGACACAGTGAATGACCTGTAGAGAGCTGGGACCAAAGTAACAAAGCCTACCATCGGTAACACACTGCGCCACCAGGGACTCAAATCCTGCAGTGCCAGACATGTCCCCCTGCTTAAGCCAGTAAACTAAATTCACCTTTATTATATATTAAATGACCAAGCCCATTTGAAGTTCAGAAGACAGAGAGCATTTGAACAATCGAGGAGAGGATTGGGAGAATGTGATGTGGTCAGATGAAACCAAAATAGAGCTTTTTGGTAAAAACTCAACTTGTGTTTGGAGGAGAAAAAATGCTGAGTTGCATCCAAAGAACACCTACTGTGAAGCATGGGGCTGGAGACATTATGCCTTGGGGCTGTTTTTCTGCAAAGGGACCAGGACGACCAGAACGAACGGGCTCATGTATCGTGAGATTTTAAGTGAAAACCTCCTTCTATCAGCAAGGGCATTAAAAATGAAATGTCGCTGGGTTTGCTTTCAGCATGACAATGACCCCAAACACACCTCCCGGACAACAAGGGAATAGCTTCATAAGAAGCATTTCAAAGTCCTGGAGTGGCCTAGCCAGTCTCCAGAACTCAACCCCATAGAAAATCTTTGGAGGGAGTTGAAAGTAAAAAAAGAAAAGAAAGAGTTGAAAGTATGTTGCACAGCGTTATTGGCGTTATTAGTTATTGACCAACTACTTATTTTCCAACATATTTAGCAATCAAAATTCTAAATAATTCTAAATAAAAATCCTACAGTGTGATTTTTTCTGGATTTATTTTTCTCATTTTGTCTCTCATATTTGAGGTGTACCTATGATGAAAATTACAGGCCTCTTATCTTTTTAAGTGGGAGGACTTGCACAATTGGTAGCTGACTAAATACTTTGGTAACACTTTATAATAACTACACACTGAACCATTTACTAAGCATTAGCAAATAGTGAATTCATTATCTGTTAAGCATTAACTCTAATAAGTGTTAGTTAGCAGTTTATAACTGCAGCTACAAATGCTGTATTAATTGATTTATAACCACATTTATAATGTGCTTAAAACTGTACTTTCATACTTTGTTAATGATTTATTCTTCATAACTAAACTGAGTATTGCATTATTAACAAACCATTTGTATTTAAGAGTAGTTGGTGGTTTTTAAGATCATTCAGAATGAGTTAGTAAATGATTAATAAACTATTGAAATCAATGTTTATATATCGTATTATTCAGGCATATAGTAATGGTTACTATGTATGTTAATAAATGCTTTAATAACTCAACTTCATGCAGTTTTGTTACCTAATCTAAAGTGAGGACTATTTATGCTTTATAAATCCTTTATAAATGACATATAAAGGCTTAGTATCAAATAAATAATAATCTTTGCAATCTAAAACTTCTATAAAGTTTAAACATTGCTGTATAACGATATAACTAATTAACAATATAATACGATAAAATGTTTAAACTGTACAGTCATTTTATTTTAGATAAGGTTGCAAAGATTTGTTTTTCATTTGAAAGAGTTTTAATTTGCGTATCTTCAAACAAATAGAAATTAATAATGTCATATATGTTATTTTTTCCTGTTTAGAATTTAACTGAGTCTTATATTGTCATTTATAAGGGATTTATAAAGCATAAATAGTCCTCACTTTAGATTAGGTCACAAAACTGCATGAAGTTGAGTTAATAAAGCATTTAATAACATACAAATTAACTATTAGTATTTGCCTGAATAATAAGAATTATAAATGTTAATTTCAATAGTTTATTAATCATTTACTAACTCATTCTGAATTATCTTAAAAAACAACCAACAATGCTTAAATAACTGGTTTGTTAATAATTTAGTAATGAAAAATAAATCATTAGCAAAGTATGAAAGTACAGTTTTAAGCACATTATAAATGTGGTTATAAATCAAGACTACAGCATTTGTAGCTGCAGTTATAAACTGTTACTAACGCTTATTAATGTAGAGTTAATGCTTAACAGATAATGAATTCACTATTTGCTAATGCTTAATAAATAGTTCATAGTGTGTAGTTATTATAAAGTGTTACCAATACTTTTTTGTCCCACTGTAACAGCAGTAAACACAGTAGGACAATGAATCTGATGATCTAAAGTGTCATTAAGTAGCAATGACCCTACAAGCTAAACAATAAAAGGAACTTGAAAACATGAGGAAGAAAAAGCTAACTCAAAGAAGAACCAAAAGTCAAACGAAAGTCATACATTTTTGTCACGTGATCATGCGAGCTTTAAATTAATAACAATATAGTTATTTACAGTTACAGTTATTTTACAGAAATTCTTAAAGTGACTTACATTAGTGTGGCTTTAACCAATAATGGTAAGCATTAACAATATTAGCAAAGATCAATGCTATGTTTATTAGAAAAGCTAGATTAAGGAACCAGCTAGAGCAAAAGAGGCATGCTGACAGTTCATTTTTTTCTTCTTCTTGTGGTGTGGTTAAGTGCTTGCAGAAAGGGTTTAGTGTGAAAGGTTTTTTTAGAGGTTTGAAAGCAGCCTAAGCAAACCTACCATTTACCCAGCATCACAATGACCAAGTCAGAGATACCCGAGGCTATTTATCAAAATATAAATAGCAAAGATACTGAAGGATGTCTAGATCTGAAGACACATAGAGAGAATCATCAGCCACCTCAACTCACAGGTACGTCTAAGCTAACAAATTAAGGTTGTGAGAACGTTCTCGTAATGTTATCTGTAATGTTCCAAGAATGTTGAAATGTCCAGTTTGCTTAATGTTGCTAGAACAATTTTTTTATGGTTAGCATAACATTCTTACAATGTTTTTAAAACCTAAATTTCCACCAAATATAATGTTCTAAGAAAGTTTGTTTGGAACGTTCCAATAACATTGAAATGTCTAGTTTGCTTAATGTTGCTAGAACATTTATGTTAGCGTAATGTTCTTACAACGTTTTCAAAACCTAAATTTCAACTAAAATATAACATTTTAAGAACGTTGAAATGTCCAGTTTGCTTAATGTTGCTAGAACGTTTTTTTATAGATAGCATAACGTTCTTACGTTTTTAAAACCTACATTTTCACCAAAATATAATGTTCTAAGAACGTTTGACAACGTTCATTAAGTACAAATAATGTCCTGAAGACGTTCTAAAAACTGTTATAAGAACATTTTTAACAACGTTACAAGAACATTATGAGAACATTCTAAAAACATTCCATTGATAACATTGTGTGCTAACATTTCCACAACTTTTAAAGAACGTTAGTGAATGTTCTGGGAACGTTCTCTGTTAGCTGGGGTATGTGTAAAACCAATTTTCTACTGTCATAAGAGTGAATAAGTCAACATCTTATGTTCTACATCCTCAGGAAGCATCTCAATGAAGAGCAGAAAGCAGAGAGCAGTTGAAGTGTGCTTTGGTTTGTTGTGTGCTCTTCTGCTGATGGCTGTAATAGTGCTCTGTGTGTATTTCACTAAACTCAATGAAGAACGAGAGCAGTTGCTGAATCACAACAATTACCTGACTGAAGAAAAAGAG
>CAIGQZ010001492.1:3232428-3258014 GCA_903798205.1 Danio tinwini | reverse complement strand
TCACTAACCTCAAAGGAGAAAGAGAGCAGTTGCTGAATCACAACAATAACCTGACTAAAGAAAGAGACCAGTTAAGGAATGACAAGTGGAAAATGTGGCCATATGAACAAGGTATTTTTTTTTATTATTGCTTTTAATTTAAAGTAATTAAACGGTTACGGTTCCTCCAATAAAAATCAAGAATTCATACAAATTTGTCATTTATTAGCTGTCTGTTTGGTGACTAGTCAGTTTCTGGACTATTGTTGATTGTCTATTAAATTTCCACTGACAGACCCAATTTAGCCTTGTTTTAGCCAAGATGTCTGTTTGGAATTTGCTTGCTGGCTATGACTGGAGTCATGTGGGTTATTTTTGACAGTTTTAATCATATTTGACTGTTTAACTGTTTTTAAACTGCTTATATGAACAGATCTGCCTGCTGATAAGTTTAAATGGATTTGCTACAACAACAGTTTCTATTTTATTTCATCTGAGAGGAAGAGCTGGAGTGACAGCAGACACGACTGTCAACAGAGACGAGCAGATCTGGCCATCATAAAGAGCCCAGAGGAAAAAGTGAGTTACAATAAAACGATTTTGTGTTTATTCGCCTGCACTAATGCATAGGAGTTATTTTATTTGCATATTTAATTTAATATTAAAAAGTAGCCAATTTAGCTTGTAACATTTTGACAGGAAGTGTCTTTCGCCTTTGTTTTATTCTTACAGACATTTTTCCAGAAAGCTGTTGACAGGAATTTTTGGATTGGTCTGACAAAGACAGGTGTGTGGAAATGGCTTGATGGCACTGTGCTGACTAATGGGTGAGTGATCACTAAACTGAATGAATCTTTAGCTTTAAAGTTCCCTAAAACTATTAAAAATTCAAATCCAATATACATAACTGAATGTTTTAGGTCTGATGCTGACAGCTCTAACTGTGCTGTAGTGGCTGCAGGAGGGTATTATACTTCAGCCTGTAATTCGAACAATGGATGGATCTGTGAGAAGACTCATCCTTATTAATCACTCATTATTGGAAAAAAATACAGTAAACTAACTAAATGAGAGATTTTTAACAGCTACACTTGTTGTAAATCAATTTGAAAGTTGTATTGTACTAACCTTAATTTTTTCTTTGCTTGTAGTAATATTTTTTGTATAGTTCGTATGGTTTTATCTTGGATCATTCTGCCACAATTCAGTAAAAAAAAATCGTATTTTTGAGTTTGCTATACATTTTCCATTTTCCTGAAAGTTAAAATGCTAAATGCCATGTATGTATATGTGCTGTTGCTGTATGTTGGGAGCTGTTGTTGGGAGTTCCCTGACATTTGCACGCTTATTTTGGTTCTCAACAAACTTTCCTTTTGTATCTTAATTTTTATAGTGGTGTTTGGTTCATTTGCAGAAATATTCAGATTTCGGTCTGACTCCATTCTTTTAGCAGAAAAACAAATAATGTTGAAATGTCTCTTTTCTTTCTATCAAAACAACTGCATTGAGGACACCTGTAGTGACGATTTTAACAAAAACTTTACATGCCTGGAATTTTGTAAGTGTTAAATATATTATGATATCATTTTAGATTGTCATTCTTGATAACCTTTTTATTCTTAATAAAATGATACTATCAGTTGTTTTTGCATTGTACCCGTTATTAATGGTCTAAAACCAAATGTGAATCCCCTGCTTGTTGTCGCACACCATCTCACTATTGAAAATAGTGGGGACAGAACCCATGGGGACAGAACTACAGTGGGAACAGTGTATTGGCACAGGGAGTTCTGAGCAGTCTTCATTTCATCAAAGAAAATAGCTTGACACAAATAAAACTGAGAAAACTGTTCCTGATTGTCCCTGATTTATCAGAAGTTGCCACTGTGGAATGAACCACCAATTACCTATATGAACCGCCAATTACCCATATGTTACCCCATACACACACACCTACACCTACATACACACCTACACACACACACCTATACCGCATGTTTTTAGGCAGTGGGGGAAACCAAAGCACCTGGAGGAAACGCAACATGCAAACTCCACACAGAAATGCCAACTGGCCCAGCTGGGACTCAAACTAGCAACCTTCTTGCTGTGAGGCAACAGTGCTAACCACTGACCCATGTGTTGCCTCATTTGTACACTTTCTGAGTCTGCATTTTTCTTTAATAAAAGAGCGTTTTGTCCATCTCCTTTATTTATGTTCAGTTGTTACACTTTGAAGGCAATGAAAAAAAAACTTATTAGTCACAATAAAAGTGAAATTACTGAACTTATACACTGAGAAAAATACTCATTTTAGGAGAGGGGTCTGGCTGCAGACTGCACTGTAAAAACAAAAGGTTCCTGGAGGCACTTTTTGGGGTTCTTCACATTGCCACATCGGCGGAACCCTCTAAAGAACCTCTAGTAACCATTTCAAAAGGGGCAGTTCTCTGAGGAACTTCAAGGATTCCTGGAGGAACCCTCTTATTAAGAATGACCAGGAACCACCTTGAGTGAAAATTCAAATGCCTAAAAAGATCAAATAATAAATCGAACTTTCAAAACAACTACCCAAATGATAAATCAAACACTCAAACCATCAAATAATAAATTTAAATGCATTCTCTAATGAGAAATAAAATGTATTTGACATTTAATATTCATGAACAACACAGTACAATCCTGTAATAATTAAATGACAAATCAAATGCTCAAACTATAATTCAAATGGAGGAACCTGGGTTCTCCTGATTACACACACACAGCTGGAAGCTCATGATGGACTGATTACTGGGACTATAAAGACACCTCATTCACACAGACTCTTTGCTGAGTCTTGTTTTTCCCTGTGAAGCATTACAATGCATTTTTCCATGTTTTCCTGCCATGTTTTATCCCTATCTTGCTTACTATTATTGTTGTTTTGCCTCATGTCCTGTTTCTAATTCTGTGTCTAATAAATGTTTTGTTACCATTTGTCTCTGTTTTAGTTTTTTTTTGTTAGTTTTTTGTTTGTTTGTTCTGATACCTAGAACCGATATTGTTGTTCAGATATTTTTGGTCAGTGCAACTGATGTTTTCAAATGTTAAGTACATGGATTTTATGGATTTTTTTTTTTTATCACTTAACTTCAAGCATTCAGTTCTGCAGACAAAAAATGTTCAGTTGGCACAACTTAAAATGTTTTGTTACAGAGTAGTTCACTAGAAAACTAATAATCCTATGTTAACCCAACAAATGTTTTTTGTGTTACTGACAAATAATGTTAGGTCTTTGCAGCTGATGTTTTCAGAAGTTGAGTGAACAAGAAAAAGTATTTTGTTGTACTGGCTTAAAATTCTTTACAGTGTAGGAACAATGAAATAATTTCTCACAGAAATGAAAATGCCTTTAAATTATGATAATGTGTGGAAATGAAATGAGTTGTAGACTGTTGTAGACAAAGAAGTATAGTCAAGACATACCGGGGACGATTAAAGAGAACACAAACACACGTCAACTGCTCTCTGCTTTCTGCTCTTCACTGAGACGCTTCCTGAGGATGAAGAACACAAGAATGCATTTCAACACTTCACATTTATAATTGTTATAATTTATGATTGTTATAATAA
The DNA here is from genome assembly GCA_903798205.1 of Danio tinwini. Lineage (NCBI taxonomy): Eukaryota > Metazoa > Chordata > Actinopteri > Cypriniformes > Danionidae > Danio > Danio tinwini. The sequence goes on along the minus strand of CAIGQZ010001492.1, from coordinate 3,254,426 downwards.
ATAAGGTACCTGTGAGTTTAAGTAGCTGTTGATTTAGCTCAAGACTTTCTTCATTATCTATATTTTGATAAATATATTCTATGGACTTTATCACCCGTTTGCCATTCAGTTTCTCACGTTTCAGTTCAGTTATCATTACCATGGTGTATTTAAATTCCTGTTTCCTTAAGCCCTGTTCAGATGACAATTTTTGCAGATTTTGGCACTATTACCTAATAAAAACTCATTATGTTGTAATTCTAAATAAGGTGCAGGTCATTTTGTATGAATGCATCTTTGCGGGTAAATGGTTGTCTACTTTGTTTACAGCTGTCGATCCAAAAAGCTTATCTTGCTGGAACAGAATTATTCTATTTTTCTACTGTTTACATTCAGAAAACACCATAAGATAAGCATATACATGGGGGAAACTGTCGTTTCTCTCTCTGCTTGCGGCTGTTTGTATAACAACACTATAGCATGTCATTATGCTTTGCAACAGTCATTATGAAAGTTGTATTAAAATAAATGTTTTCTATTGGCTAAGACGTCTTTTGTCTATTTAAATGTTTATTGAAAACAATGAAATTATCTTCCTTTCGTAAAATTAACATCTTAATAAATTTGATCTAACATGATTTTTTTTTATTATATTTCTAATCTGGTTATCAAACATCATTACTCTTACATATCAAAATCCTGTGCCTCAATATATAAAGTCATAACCGATACCTTAGCAAGTAGACAACTGGAAGCTAAAGTACACAACTTTAACTATTGTGGTAATTAACATACATTTGGATCATTAATTAACAATATGTTATTAGGGAAGTAATAGATTATGGCTTATTTAACTTATAACAATTTATAGATTACTTAATGCATGAATCATATTGTATGTTTATTTGGTGCTCATGCAGTAATAGGATGGACGGTACGTTTTCTATTTGTGTTTGCATTGTGAGGATTTTCAACACGTGCTGTCAAACTGATGAAGATGTTTTTTTAATTTGCTGGTCTTTTTTCTATTTGCATGTGTTTTCATAAGTTGCAGCACATTAAGCTCTTTTGGCAACTCTATTATTAGTAAATGGCTTAGATGTACATGAGTTATACAGTACATTGACTCATGATTGTCTGTGCATTAGTTAAGCATTATTTAATAGTGTTCCCTTATTGTAATGTGTTACTAAAAAATGCATACGTTTTAGCACTGTAAGCAGCAGTAGCTGAGCATTGACAGCTGCTACGTCCGTAGAAGATACTAGGGTAAATTAATGTTAATATTTTAAAGATGTGTTGTGGCACATTCAGTGTGTGACTTTCTTTAAATTTAGTCTTAAATAAAGAGTGTAGATCATTAATTTTGAAGGCAGATCTTAAATACGTGACAAAACAGTTCACTGGAAACACCCGGCCTGGCTTATCAAAATTAAAAGTCACCATACAGGTCAGTTATACAGCTCTGTAATTTAAAAATAATGGAAGTCAATGGAAACAAAAGTAAAGCTCTCTAGTTGTAATTATTATTGGTAAGCTGTATTGCTGTATAACTGGAGAGCTATGCAACTATAATGTGTATCTCTGCATTGAAACTATTGGGACTAAAACAACTTGCCACACGTGAGGTTTGATAATTTTAAAGAGATAGCACTGAATAGTGAGCTCTGACAATTCCCATAGTAATAATTGAGTTCTCTAACTGTAATTGTTGCTTGCAATAATATTTTTAGTAGAGCTCTCTTATTCAATTATTAAAAATAAAAGAATAGTTATCTTCAATTTTTAAGTAGAATCAAAGTAAGTTTCACTTACATTAAACTGACTTAAAAAAATCAAGTCACATTTTGCAACTAAGAAAACTTGTACATGATATAAAAACACGATTAACATTATTTTACCAATATATAAATAATAATAATAATAATAATACATTTATTTCATTATTCTAGTTAAAATTCCTAAAATTGTAACGGATCAGACAGAATACCAGAGGTGCGGGCAAAATAAGGACACTTTATTAGGAACAAAAGTCAAACTAAGGCAGGCTGACACTGAAACAGAGAACACAGAGGTAGAAATAGAGCTGCTAATCAGCTGCAAGTGAAGACAGGTGCCAAAGCAATTATTGCAAGTAGAGAGGATCATCAGCTGAAAGGGGAAAACACTGAGAATGAGGGAATTAATGAGATCAGACCTGGCTCATGACAGTACCTCCCCTCTAAGGAGCGCCTCCTGGCGCTCCCAAAAAAGCGGAACTGTGAGAGCGGGAAAAGTCCTCAATGAGCGAGCGGTCCAGGATGTCCCGGGCTGGTACCCAGCTTTTCTCATCTGGGCCATATCCCTCCCAATCGATTAGGTACTGGAATCCCCGACCACGGGGACGTACAGCTAAGATTTTCTTGACCTTAAAAATGGAATCATCGACAAGAGAGGGAATACAGGGGGTGGTAGGGGAGGGTGAGTAAATAACAGGCTTAATACAAGAGACATGGAATACAGGATGGACGTGTCGGAGGTTATGGAGTAATTTTAGTTGAACTGCCGCGGTTAAGGATCTTAGTGATCTGAAGAGGTCCGATAAATTTAGGTGCCAACTTGCGAGACTGAGACTGGAGTGGAAGGTGGCGAGTGAAGAGCCATACCCTTTGACTGCATATATATCTCGGGGCTCTACTATGGCGTCGATCAGCGGTTAGGCGGGTTCGTTCGCGTGTCTTAGTGAGAGCCTTACGCACGGTTCTCCAAGTCCGTTGACAACGTTTAATAAATGCTTCGACTGACAGTACGGCAGACTTAACTTCTTGAATAGAGAACAAGGAAGGTTTATAACCTAAACACGTCTGGAACGAGGAGAAACCGGTGGAAGATGTTGGTAAAGCATTGTATGCATATTCGGCCCACCCTTGTACCATGAAGACGGATTACGCGCAGTGAGAGTACGGAGGAGCCGTCCTAGAATCTGGTTGACTCGTTCTGCCTTCCCATTAGACTGTGGGTGAAACCCCGATGATAAGCTTGCAGTACAGCCTAAGCGACGGCAGAATTCTTTCCAAAATTGAGAGGCGAATTGTGGACCTCGATCTTAGACGATATCTGTAGGTAACCCATGGATCTTAAACACATGGTCAAAGACTAGAGAGGCGGTCTCCTTGGCGGAGGGCAGCTTAGGAGCGGGAATGAAACGAACGGATTTGGAAAAACGATCGACTACTGTTAAGATGACAGTGTTACCCGATGATGGTGGAAGACCTGTAACAAAAACCCATAGTGATATGCGACCAGGGGCGCGAGGGAATGGGGAGTGGTTGAAGTAGACCCGCGGGAGGATTATTATTAGATTTAGATTGTGCACAGAGCGAACAAGACTTGACAAAGCGTTGGATGTCACGGCGCATGGAAGGCCACCAGAAGCATTGGCTCGCGGTGGCATAACTACCCTTAATACCCGGGTGAGCGGATATCTTGGAAGTATAACACCAGCGAAGAACCTCTTGGCGGATGCTGCGCGGGACGAAGAGCTTCTCCTCTGGACAACCGCTAGGGATACTGACACTGGTCAGATGCCTCTTAACAGCTTGTTCGATGCCCCACATGATCGCTCCTAAAACGCATTTCTTAGGCAGTATAGTCTCAGGGGATGGGTTGCTGTCCGAGGTCCTGAACTGGCGAGATAACGCATCCGGCTTAATATTCTTAGTCCCTGGCCGATAAGAAATGGTGAAATCAAAGCGTGTGAAAAATAGAGCCCAACGGGCTCGGCGTGCATTTAATCACTTAGCTGTGCAGAGATAAGCGAGATTACGGTGATCAGTCCAGACTAGAAAAGGAAGGGGTGATTCTTCGAGCCAGTGGTGCCATTCACAGTGGGCCAAACGGAGAGCTAATAATTTGCGATTTCCAACGTCATAATTCTGTTCGGCGGGGGAAAGACGGTGGGAAATAGGCACAAGGATGGATCTTGCCATCACTGGAGGATCGTTGTGACAATACGGCTCCGACTTCTGTGTTAGAAGCGTCTACCTCCACAATGAACTGTTTAGTAGGGTCCGGTGTTATTAGGATAGGTGCCGTGGCGAATAGACCCTTTAATTGATCAACCAATTAATCGTTGGACCATATGAACTGTAACTTTGTGGAGGTAAGCGTGTTAAGGGGAGCGGCAACTTTACTGAAATTACGTATGAAACGGCTAAAGACTCGGAGAGATATTTCTCTAGGGCTTCGCGCTCTGGAACAGATAAGCAATAGAGTTTACCACAAGGAGGCGTAATGCCGGGTATAAGGTTGATATAGCAATCATAAGGACGGTGAGGAGGGAGAGAAGCCGCCCGGGACTGACTGAACACCGCTAGCAGATCGTGGTACTCCTCCGGAACTCCAGATAGGTCACTGGGTTCCTCCTGTAACACAGAAACAGAAGACACAGCAGGTACAGCAGAGACAAGACATTCAACATGACACGAAAGACTCCAAGATAATACATTTCCCTTAGCCCAGTCTATATGAGAATTGTGTTTCAACAGCCAGGTATGACATAGTACCATTGGGTTAAGGGGCGATTTAAATAAAAAAAAGAAAATAGTCTCATGATGATTTCCAGAGAGGGTTAAACTCACAGGAATAGTGGCGTGGCAAACGGAGGCCAAAAGTTGTCCATCAAGGGCAAATACGTTAATGGGTTCTGTCAAATCCTTCAGTGGAATCTTGTGTTGAATAGCCCATGCTTCACCCAAAAGGTTGACTTCCGCTCCGGAATCGATAAGGTCTAGGCAGTCCGCTGAGACCCCTGGGCAGTGAATGTGAGCAGAAAGGTGGGTGCGGGAACTTGTGGTAGAGGAAAGGGTTGTCAAGCTCGCCAGTACTCCTCGATCTACTGACGAGCCTGGTCTTTTACTGGACAGAGCCTGGCATAATGTCCAAAAGCACCGCAGTACATACACTTCCGCTCCATAAGGCGGCGCTGGTACTCCGCATTGGAGAGATGCAGCCTCCAGAGCTGCATAGGCTCCCTCTCTGAAGGAGCGGTTGCTGGGGGATAGCTTGGAGAGTATTGTGGCCGCTGTTCGAAAGTAGTGTTGCGGGACCGGCGACGCATATCCAGGCGCTTATCAACACGGACGGCGAGCTCCAAGTTGGTCGAAATGCTTCGGAAGCTCCCGAGTGAAGAGCTCCTCCTTTACCTCTGTGTTGAGACAGTTGATAAATCGGGCGACGAGGGCTGGCTCATTCCATTGGCTGGTCGCCGCTAGTGTGCGAAATTCGATAGCGTAGTCAACCACTGACCTGTTGGATTGACGGAGACCAGCCAGCTGAGGGGAGGCTTCTCGGCCATACACCAATCGGTCGAAAACCTTTTCCATCTCCTGCTTGAAGAACGAGTATCGAGAGCAGCAATCCGAGTTGGATTCCCAGACCGCGGCGCCCCACTCCCTCAGCCGGCCAGTAAGGAGGGAGAGAACAAAAGCGACTTTAGAACGATCCTCCGCATAAGTAGCTGGCTGGAGGGAAAAGACCACTTCACACTATGTTAGGAAAGCTCTGCATTGGGTCGGATGACCAGAATAGCAAGGAGGGTAATTAACTTGTGGCTCACCCCGAGAAAGACCTTCGGAGCCCGTCCGCTCTCCAGGACCCAAACACTGCAGCTGATTGGTGAGCTCCATAACCTGAGCTGCCAGACTCTCCACGGTATATCTGGTGGCCGATAGCTCCTCTTCATGCTGGCCAAGCAGGGCTCCCTACCGCTCGACCACGGAGCGAATCGGGGACTCACCAGAGGGTTCCATTTTTGGTCAGATTATTCTGTAACGGACCAGACAGAATACTAGAGGTGCGGGCAAAATAAGGACACTTTATTAGGAACAAAAGTCAAACTAAGGCAGGCTGTCGCATGTAGGGCCTTGGCGGGTGCGCATCGCTGGTTTGGCCCACAACGGCTCTGGGTGAGCCCGAAAGGAGCTTGCTGGACAGGATTGTTAGGAGGCTGCAGAGTAGAGCAGACAACCCCGGCTGGAAGTAAAGTCCGGATTAGTCACTAGGAAGCTGGAGGTCGTTGGGCAGAGCAGAGTGCAGGTAAGGGTGAGGATTAATACAAACACACGCTACAGGACTAAACAGGAAAAGACTAACTACAAAAGTGAGAGAGAGTGTAACATTGGTGGGAGATCCACCGAGAACGTTACGTGCTCAAAGGTAATAATCTGACACTGAAACAGAGAACACAGAGGTAGAAATAGAGCTGCTAATCAGCTGCGAGTGAAGACAGGTTTCAAAGCAATTATTCCAAGTAGAGAAAATCATCAGCTGAGAGGGAAAAACACAGAGAATGAGGGAATTAGTGAGATCAGACCTGGCTCATGACAAAAATATTAAACAAACAAACAAACAAACAAACAAACAAACAAACCAAAAAAAACAGCAACATCCTTCTTTGGTCATAAGTTTGACCAAAAGGTATTGCGATACATTTAGTTGTGCTGAAATGACTTGTTGAAACTTTTTGGCTTAACCAATAAAAGTAACTAGAAGACATAAGAAAGAAATGACAAGCTGAAAGAAACAGAAGCAAAGACCACAATGAAACTCGTACATGTTTATCATGGGATCATGTTGATTGTGATATTATTAAATTATTTACATTTAAGCACATTTTAACTTACAATTGCATAAACAATTTGACATATGAATCAACAATTAGCAACATGCAAAGCCATGTTTTGTTGGAAAGCTTGATTAGGGAACAAACTAAGCAGAGAACTAATGCTGAGAAGAGTTTTTTCTTTCTTCTTCTTTTTAGATTTGTGTAACGTGCTTGCGAAAGAAGGGATTTGTCTTCAGCTGGTGTTGAAATGTTGGTTTCAGAAGTTTAGTATTTTAAAGTGTAGAGCTGTAGAGCAAAGCAGTGCAGCTTTAACAAATATACCATTAACACGGCACCATAATGACAGACTCAGCAATACCTGAAGCTATTTATGAAAACTTAAATACCGAAGGACATCTTTATCTGAAGACACTTGCACAGAAACACCAGCCACCTCAAATCACTGGTACGTAAGTGTAATTACCTTTTTACTGTCATAAGAGTGAATAAGAAGTCAACATCTTGTGTTCTTCATCCTCAGGAAGCGTCTCAGTGAAGAGCAGAAAGCAGAGAGCTGTTGAAGTGTGTTTGGGTTTGCTGTGTGCTCTTCTGCTGACGGCTGTAATAGTGCTCTGTGTGTATTTCATTATCCAGAGGAAACACTTACTAACACACATCACTAAACTCATTGAAGAACGAGAGGGGATACTAACCAACATCACTAAACTCAATGAAGAAAGAGAGGAGATGCTAAACAGCATCACTAACCTCAGTGAAGAAAGAGAGGAGATGCTAAACAGCATAACTAACCTCAATAAAGAAAGAGAGGAGATGCTAAACAGCATCACTAACCTCAATGAAGAAAGAGAGGAGATGCTAAACAGCATAACTAACCTCAATGAAGAAAGAGAGCAGATAAAAAACAAGATTGATGAACTCCAGCATGGCTTTTATGAACAAGGTATTTATGTTTATTCTATCTAACTGATTATATGTATGTAAACTTTTGAGCTCAACTGGTAAAGAGGAATGAATTAAACCATACTGCATACATTTTCACATGAAAAGAATTTAATTGTCTAAACTGGTTGTGTTTACAGATCAGCTCGCTGAGAACTTTAAGTGGATTTACTACAACTTCAGTTTCTATTATATTTCATCTGGGAAGAAGAGCTGGAGGGAAAGCAGACAAGACTGTCAACAGAGAAAAGCAGATCTGGTCATCATAAAGACAACAGAGGAAAATGTAAGTCAGTGTTGGTCTGTGAAATTCTCTTTTTTTAACAGTTTACACTGTAAAAGATATCTGTTAATTAACAGTTTATTATTTTGTGTTTTCCATTTTAATCTCTGCTCTGTCAATTTTTGATGTAAAAAATTTCCACTCTACAGTTTAACAGAGAGTTAAAGAGAATTGTATTGACATTTTAGCAGTTTAAAATAATATAATATAATATAATAGTATATAGAGAAGTAAGTCTGTTTTTTGCATTTTTTTTGCAGTTTATTACAATGTTTTGTACCACAATATACACTTACCGGCCACTTTATTAATGCAAATTAATTTAGTGCTTTAACTGCATTAACTGCTCATTAATGCATGTAGACATGGTCAAGACCACCTGCTGCAGTGTAAACTGAGCATCAGAATGATTGAGGTGAATGAGGTGATTTAAGTGACTTGAATGTTAACGTGGCATGATTGTTGGTGCCAGACGGGCTGGTCTTGGTATTTCAGAAACTGCTGATCTACTGTGGTTTTCACACATAACCATCTTTAGGGTTCACAGAGAATATCCAGTGAGCGGCAGTTCTGTGGGCACAAATTCCTTGTTCATGCCAGAGAATGACCAGACTGGTTTGAGCTGATATTCAATTCAATTCAATTCACCTTTATTTGTATAGCGCTTTTACAATGTAGATTGTGTCGAAGCTGGAGAATGCTGGACCTGAGCAAAGACTCCTTGGAGCGTCACAGGAATCAGTCTCATGATCTCCAATCTTCCATGACCACCACAGCAGCTGCTCAGGATACGGCCTGGGCCAGGATTATGAGAACCCTGGGATCATCTCGTCGCTGGTCTTGGATCGAATTAGTGGTGCTGCATAGTCTGAGGGCCTCGGGATGAGTATCCCGAGGTGGAAGTAGAGAATAAAGAGAATTATTAGCGTAACTGCTGTTCATAGTGTATATAAACAAGATACAAAAACCTGCGTGGGGCACACTCATGCGTCATACCGCTAAGTGATGCACTGAGTGTATGCTTTGCTAAAAAGATAGATTTTTAATCTAGTTTTGAATTGCGGGAGTGTGTCTGAGCCTCTGACATTATCAGGAAGGCTATTCCAGAGTTTGGGAGTCATAAATGAGAAGGCTCGACCTCCTTTACTCGACTTTGCTATTCTAGGTACTACCAGAAGCCCTAAGTTTTGAGATCATAAAGAGCGGGTTGAATTGTAGCGAGACAGAAGGTTGGTTAGATAAACAGGTGCTCGATTATTTAAGGCTTTATAGGTAAGAAGCAATAATTTGAAATCAATACGAAACTTAACAGGCAGCCAGTGTAAGGAGGATAAATTTAGGGTGAAATGATCATATTTTAGACCTGGTAAGAACTCTGGCAGCTGCATTTTGTACTAGCTGAAGTTTGTTAATAGAGGATGCTGGGCAACCAGCGAACAGAGCATTACAGTAATCCAGCCTAGAAGTCATAAAAGCATGAACTAGCTTTTCTGCATCTGAGATGGATAGCATAGTTCGTAACTTCGCAATATTTCTTAGATGAAAGAAGGCAGTTTTTGTGACATTTTTTTGTGGGATATATGATTTTTAAAAGTTAAATTGCTGTCTAACATAACACCTAGATCTTTTATAGTACAGCTAACGCTAACTTTGTATCCCTCTAATTGCAGGTCAAGTTGTGAGATCTGCTGTGTACAGGATTTAGGCCCAATAAGTAATAATTGTGTTTAGTCTGAGTTTAAGAGAATAAAATTGTTGGTCATCCAGTCTTTAACATTTTTAATACACTCAGTTAGCCTAGACAGTTCAGACATCTCATCAGGTTTAGTTGAAATATATAATTGAGTATCATCTGCATAGCAGTGAAAACTGATCCTGTGTCTTCTAATAATATCTCCCAGGGGAAGCATGTATATTGTAAACAGCAAAGGGCCTAAAACAGATCCTTGAGGCACCCCGTACTTTACTGGTCTGACTTGTGAAAGCTGTCCATTTATAGTCACAAACTGGTAACAGTCAGCTAAGTATGATTTAAACCATTGAAGGGCCAGTCCCTGGACACCTGTAGAATTTAAGCGGTCTATGAGGATATTGTGGTCGATGGTGTCAAATGTGGCACTAAGATCGAGTAAAACTAATAGTGAGATGCACCCTTGGTCAGCAGCTAAGAGTAAATCGTTGGTCATTTTCACTAATGCGGTTTCTGTACTGTGATGAGGCCTGAAACCTGACTGAAACACTTCAAAAATATTGTTCGTCTGCAGAAAGGAGCATAATTGGGCAGAAACTACTTTTTCTAGTATTTTAGACATAAATGGAAGATTTGAAATAGGCCTATAGTTAGCTAAGTTACTGGGGTCCAGTTGTGGTTTCTTAATAATAGGTTTAATAACAGCTAGCTTATAAGGATTTGGAACATGGCCTAAAGATAAATAAGAGTTGATTAAGGAAAGGTTCTCCTATAACAGGTAGCAATTCTTTCAGTAATTTTGTTGGAATTGGGTCTAACATACACGTAGCTGGTTTAGAACTATTTGTAACTTCATCTAGCTCTTCCTGTTCTATGATTTTGAAGTATTGTAGGTTATTTTGATTCAGTGAAATGTTTACTGGATCTGGAGTATAAGGCGGTGCAGAAAGTTTAACATCTTCTATTTTCTGTCTAAAGCCTTCTATTTTATCACTGAAAAAAAATCATAAAGTCATCACTACTAATTTGCAGTGCGACATTTTGTTCCAAAGATGACAGATTATTTGTGTGCTTATATAGTGCTAAATAAAAATCTAGGATTGTTATGATTATTTTCTATCAGTTTGCGGAGGTGCTCAGCCCTGGCAGATTTTAGAGCTCTCTTATAGCTGGACATACTGTCTTTGTACGCAATTCTAAAAACATCTAAATTAGTTTTTTTCCATTTAAGTTTCAGGGCACGGGTTGCTGTTTTGAGAGCGCGAGTATGACTATTATACCATGTTGTAGTTTTATTCTCTCTAGCTTTTTTTCATTTGATTGGTGCCACAATATTTAGTGTGCTAGTAAAGATGGCATCCATACTGCTGGTTACTACATCAAGGTAATTTGAGTTTGTGGGTGCATTTCGAAATAGAGAAAGATCAGGAAAGTAATTTGTGAATTCATCTTTGGTGGACGGAACGATAGTTCTACCAGATCGGTATATCTGAGCAGATCTACTAATTTCAGGTAAACGCAGCTTATATAGTAAGAGGTAGTGGTCTGTAATATCATCACTTTGTGGTATAATTTCTACATCAATGACCTCAATTTCATAAGACAGAATTAGATCTAATGTATGCTGTAAGCAATGGGTTGGGCCAACAACGTTTTACTTTTTTCCAAGTGAATGTAGTAAATCTATAAAAGTGAGCCCTAATGTATCGTTAGCATCATCTACGTGGATGTTATAGTCTCCTACAATTAGTCTTTTATCTGTTTTAACTAGCAAATCAGAAATAAAATGAGAAAACTCTTTTAGAAAATTGACATAGGGTCTTGGGGCTCTATATATGGTGATTAAAGCGAGAGATAACACAGGTTTTTGCATAATATCCGGAAGCATAACATTAAGCGCTAATACTTCAAAGGAGTTAAATATAAGTCCGTTTCTCTGATTAACATTAAGATTATCACTAAAGATTGATGCAACTCCACTACCACGACCAGTTTGACGAGCTTCATGCTTATATGTGAATCCTGAAGGAGTTGTTTAATTTAAACTAATATAGTCATTTTGTTTCAGCCAGGTTTCAGTGAGACAGAGTGCATTAAGATAACGCGAGGAACAGATACAGTCTCTATGGGATTAGCCTGACATGCAATACTTGGATTTAAGTGGGACGAACAAGAGTCTATATGCCTAAAATGTGAATTTTGTGAATTTTCACTTACTAGTCAGACAGAACAAAGCGTCCTGGAGATGTTGTCTGACAGGGAGTTCAGCTCCAGCTCGACTGGGGTGCAACCCGTCAGAACGGAAAAGCCTAGGACGCTCCAAGAAAAGATTCCAGTTATTAGCAAAGAGCAATTTCTGTTCTTTAGACCATGTTAATAGCCATTCATTGTAGTGGAAGCTGCACATACGGATGATGAAGTCACAGATGAAAGCCACATCGCGACCCGTCTTGCAGAGAGGGGCAAAGTGGTTCTCCATGGAGATCTCGAACACGGGAGGAGGAGACTTTCTGCCCCAGGACCTGGTAAGCACCTTACATGACTGCACCAAGGGGCCGTGGTAGCCAGGTGTCGGTGTGCACGACACCTGGGCGAACCACGTTCTCTGTGCGCTGGGCCTGGACAGAGAAAGACGCTGGGTTTAGGTAGACGGAGTGCTGAGATTGTATCGCACGCTTAACTCAGATGAGCGAGACCCAGTGTGGGGCACACCCAGCAAGGCCCGTTGTTTCCGGAGCTGCGCTCACTTCATCTCAAGTTCGCAAATCTGGCTCTCCACTGCTTCCAGCTCCAGGTCCAACGCCTCCATCGATGCTTCTCCTGCACTCAAGGACAGACACACAAGCGACATTGTACAGGGTGAAGAGCAAGCCAGTAAATGAGAAAATTGATGAATGAAAGGAGTCGGTAGCTTTAGCTGACTAACGGTGCTAGCAGGCTAAAGCTACAAACAACAAGCGGATGCTCGAGAGACAGAACGTTTTAAAGTAGATTTGTTTGTAGAAATGTATTAAGGATTTGTTTACCCTAAGTAGGAGACACAAATACTAGCAAATGTGGAGGTATTTTATGATAAAAATGTAAATTGCAAATCTATGCGACAGATCTCGAAAAACACACACAGCGAGGCTACCGTAACAGTGACCGTGACGTCACTCAAGCATACGCTCTCAACACAAAACCAGGTTCTGTACAGAAAGGCAACAGTACCTGAAATAAGCACTCATTACAACAGAGGTATGCAGAAGAGCATCTCTGAACGCACAACACGTCGATCATAGAGGCGGATGGGCTACAGCAGCAGAAGACAACACCGGGTGCCACTCCTGTCAGATAAGAACAGGAAACTGAGGCTACAATTTGCACAGGCTCACCAAAAGTGGACAATAGAAGATTGGAAAAATGTTGCCTGGTCTGATGAGTCTCAATTTCTGCTGCGACATTTGGATGGTAGAGTCACAATTTGGCATCAACAACATGAAAGCATGGATCCATCCTGCCTTGTATCAACGGTTCAGGCTGCTGGTGGTGGTGTAATGGTGTGGGGGATATTTTCTTGACACACTTTGGGCCCATTAGTACCAACTGAGTATCTTGTCAATGCCACAGCCTCCCTGAGTATTGTTGCTGACCATTTTATGAACACAGTGTACTCATCTTCTGGTGGCTACTTCCAGCAGGATAACATGCCATGTCATAAAGCGTGAATCATCTCAGACTGGTTTCTTGAACATGACAATGAGTTCACTGTACTCGAATAGCCTCCACAGTCACTGGTCACTGGTCAATCCAATAGAGCACCTTTGGGATGTGGTGGAACGGGAGATTCGCATCATGCATGTGCAGCCGACAAATCTGCAGCAACTGCGTGATGCTGTCATGGCAGTATGGACCAAAATCTCTGAGGAATATTTCCAGTACCTTGTTGAATCTATGCCACGAAGGATTAAGGCAGTTCTTAAGGCAAAAGGGGGTCCAACCCGATACTAGTAAGGGTTACCTAAGTAAGGTGTGCCTAATAAAGTGGCTGGTGAGTGTACATTATATCTTAATAAAAGTCACTTTTTCAAGGTTAAAATACATTAACTTTATACATGATGCACTTTTAGAATTAAAACTGCAGGATGTTTTCATATACTTAGAGCTGTGTTACACACTAAATGAAAGGAAAGGTCATTTTCAAAAATCCATAATCTTCAAAATTGAATGAATTTGAAAAACATTAATTTACAGATATTCTTTTACAGTGTAGTTGCTGATTAATAATATATTACTGCTCACTCATAACAGGAGTTTTTACTGAAGGTCGCAGCTTCGAATTCTTATTGGATTGGTCTGACAAAGACACATAAAAGTCGGTGGAATTGGGTCGATGGCAGTTTATTGACAGATTGGTGAGAGATCAAAGAACTGATTAGTCTAAATGTCTCTAGCTTCCTCATCATTTCATACTCATAACTGACTGAGTCTACGATAATCAAACTATTTCTTCATTGTTGTTTCAGGAACTTGATTTTGCACAATAATTATTACTGTGCTATGATAACTTCAGCAGGGTGGAAAGCAGAGTCATGTGCTCATTCAAACAAATGGATCTGCAAGAGAACAGTTAAAAAAATCACTTATTAAATAAAATAAAAATGTATGTGAAATAAATTAGTGTAGTAAACCCAAAAGGGAAGTTGCTTTGTAAGTGTAATCCCACCACTGTACAGTACAAGTTATTTGGGATTTTAATATCTTTCTGGCAGCTAAATGTGAATTTAAATGCAGAGTGTTATCATGCAGAAAACAATTCAAACTCTTAACATTTTTTAAAAATCTTTTGAAGTCTTACCTGAAAGAATCATGTGAAAGTTTTGTATAAATTCTAATTTGTAATATTTTATGTGTGTCTAAACTTTTTGTGCTGCCATTTTGGCCTGGTAGAAGAGATGCATATTTTAATGGGAAATTCTTGGTAAAAAAAAAGGATAAATAAATAAATGTGATCCTTCTGAACACAAATCAATATATTTCAGTGACATTAAAGACCCTTTTTTCATGATAAAATTCAAATGTGTATAGGGTATAATATTCTGTTATTATCTTAATTGAAATTTAAGATTATAATGGATTAATTCATTTTATAATAAGAAATAATACGTTCTTAATGATAAATGAGTTATTGTAGAACAAAACATTGCTTTTTTTAAGCACCCTGCCCTGCAACAACAACATGAGCTTAATAGCGAGGATGTAACCAATGGATTACATGAAGATTTGGAAGATGAATTGATTCATTATTAGGAAATACCTCTTGATGCTTATTGTGCAGTAATCAGACTCACAGAAATCATTGCCTGACTACATTTCATCACACCACAAACAATCTGACCACATATTATTGGACACTGTAAAGAAATATAATTTGCAAATAAAACAAAGATTATTACATTTAAAATGAATTCAGTGTTGCTTTCCATTTTATTTTAATTGCTTGTGACATGCTAGCAATTTCTGAGAAGAATGTCACTTCGCCACTTTATTTTTAGTGTATCTTTTTAGACTCTAAAATGTTCGTGTGCATTTCTTAACTCTTCCTGTCTGACAGCTTGAATTTCACATTTCACACACTGACAACTGACTAGTGAAAAAAGCCTCAATATAAACTATAAAGTTATACAGTTCCCCATCGGGAAAGGAACTTTGATGCTATGTGGAAACTTCCACTATGGGGATTTCGTCAGAACCCAATCATCTGAAAGAGACGGACTTATCAGACTTGTCATAAAAACGCTGCACGTTTTTTTGCTGCTCTTCCACAAAGCCTCTGAAAGAGTCGTTGAGGGTTTCTCTAACTGTGACGACAGAGAGAGAGAGAGAACGAGAAAGCAGCTGGCTTCTTCTGGTCCAGAGTGTGTGACACGCAGTGGCAGATGGTCGAGCTGGGCTTCTCCCTTGCCTGCCGTTCTTTGGGTCTGGTCCTCTAAGAGCGGTTTGTATCTAGAAAGCAAGCTTTCTAAAAGAGCAACATGGTTGTGCAGTGCATCTTTTTCAAGATGTTGCTCCAACCTTAAGTTTCTGGATGTGGTGGTCCCCAGATGATGGGCACGAGCACTGCGTTGCATGTCTGGGGGTCCAGCATGCTAATGCGGTGTTCGCGGGCAGTGCATGCCGTCATTGTGATGGCGTGCCTGTAACGCAGCTAAGACCGCGGCTCGCTCTTGTAAAAGAGTGACCCACCCCAAATGTTCCCTGCACTGTGGCTGGCACTCTGAAAGATCTGAGGGTTACAGTGGGAGTAAATCCGCTGCCTTTGAGCTTGCAGACCTCTCACTCCTCAGAAGCTCTCCGTCGAACCCACCCACTCCACACTGACCCACTGCTGGTACGTCAACGACAGAGATACGTGCGCTTTCTCGCTTTGCCAGTTGAGTTCCCCACTTGGCAAACCCTGCAGAGTTCCTCCAAAGCCCCCAGCATTTGACTCAGCGGAGAAGTTAGGTGTTGGCCCATTATGTTGTTGGCATGCCTGCTAGTCAGCCCGCGTTCTGGGTATAGGTGCCTGCTATTTGTGATCCCCACTGGCGATCCCATATGCTTACTTAGCCACGATGTAGTCCGCCCTCTCTAGGCAGGCTTGTGTCTTCCCTCGCCGCTAACCATCTTCCATATGAGTACCTTTCAGGGCTAGTCCCTATGCTTTTTTGCCACAAGGTCTCCCCATTCGGGCAACAGGTGGCCTCCGCAGCATCATCCCTTTCGGGACTGCATGCTTTCTCAACGTACTGTCGTATTTAAAATTCCTAGAATTAACTAGGTTTATTTTTTACGACTCCCTGAAAAATATATCTAAACCAGGAACAGGTAAGTAAAGTAAGCAAGGGCCAGGGAACACGCTGGAAGACTGCACCTCTGGTGTTGCAGGTATGCTCACGCTGCAGCTTGGCGTGCCCCTCACCAGAGATGTGGTAAGGTTTTTTTGATGTGGCGTTTTCCATAGATTTCCCCATAGTGGAAGTTTTCACATAGCTGGAAGTTCCCCTCCCGATAGGGAATGCTACGGTTACCCGAGGGGGGTAACGGAAATGCTATGTTCCTTTGCCACAATGATTATACCTTAGCTGGCAGTCGTAAAAGGCTCTTTTAGCTAGAAAAGGATGCCTCAGCTGGGCATGTGCAGTGTTCTGTGCAAGTCTGACTGTTATTGACGCCAGCTGTGCATGCTGACTCCGCCAACTCATTGGCATTTCATTAGCCTGTTTTAAACTCTTTAAGATTATTGGATTCTGACAAAGTTTCCGCATAGCATTTTTGTTCCCCCCCCTCAGGGAACAAGGGTTACTTTAGTAACCGTAGCGTTTTTGATGTTGTTTTATTGTTTTAATTATTATAAAATAAATAATATTGGTTTTATTGAAAAATGTTTTGGTCTTATTGGTCTCTAAATATTTGCTTTCTTTTATGGCATGTTAATACCAAATTTTACACAAAAAATATACTGCTTTTTAATATTTAAATGATTTAGAAAAATCATGAAATGGATTTTAATGGCATTTGTAGGTTCTACATTTTCTGCGAAGGTTTTTTGTTTGATAGTTGTTTTTTGCAGCAGGGACTAAATATAGTTTTGAGTGACAACTTCAGTTTAAAAAACAGGCTGGTGAAACGTCAGAAAAGAAGGAATGGCACGTAAAAAGAAAACAAAAAAGTCTCAGCGTCCCCAACTCAATATTCCCTTTCATTTAATAATACATTAACCGGCGTCTATGTTTATTGAAACTGAAGTGGAAAGTAAGCCGAACAATAAATTTTTTTTTACATTTAGTTGATTGTTTTGTATTTTATTTATTTATTTATTTATTTTTTGTTAATGTATATTTTAGTTTAGTTTTGCAAAAGTTTTGTGTGTTTTATTTGGCACAAAATAATTCCATACTGCTGTCAACATACAGCAACTTCTGGTTCATGCAGGTCTTTATTTTACAATTAATTCAGAGTTTTGCAGTTGCAAATTCTTTGTAAATTATATATGAAATTGATAAGAATTTTGTGTTTTTCAGTAGATCTCATTTTACAGTGGAAATCATAAGGATAAGTTATTCAGTTATTCAAACAACTCACAGTTATTCAGTTATTCAACAAAAGTGTCTCACAAATGATATGTTTGGCATCTCCCTTGACAATTGAAACCTATTTGAGGAAAGCTCAGTCATATGTTGGCAGCAAATCATCTTTGATCCTTTTATTCAACGAGGACCACAGCTTGTGTCTGTGTGAGAGAAAAAAGTGAACACTGCTCATCTCAGACCACTGGAAAAATCTCTTTCTCCTGTCACACACACAGACACGAGGCTGACTTTCCCTCCTGCCTGCACACTGTCAGGTTTAAGCTGCATCAACTTGTTTAGGTTGAATACTTTCTGGCTATTGCACACACAGATACATAAAGGGAAATGATAAGGAAGGAGACCTGGGATGAAAAGAAAAAGTAACATTCACAGAGGAGCATCTAACACAGATGAAGGGTTGTGTGGCAAAAAAAATGATACACATTTCTTGGCCATACATTTGATGATTTTATTTTTTAAAAAATTATTATTCTTTATCTTGACCTGTGGTAACTTATATTCTGGGGTATAACATCTTATCAAAAGATGCAAAGTACAAAATGCAAATTAGGAAGAAATGTATTGAAATTATTGTGTCCTATGATGAGACTTTTCATATTGAATTGCAATATTTGTCACCAATGTACATTAGTGACTCTTGTATGATATTCTGTGCTTATCATAATGGAGATAATTTGTTTTGTATCATTTGACTTGATTCAAATGATAACAGGATAGTACTTTTTATTTTGTGAAACATAATATCTTAAGATTGCACTGCAAGCTTTATGTGCCTTTGGTCATATTTAAATTATCCACAGGAGGGCAGCCATAAACTTGATTTAACCCTTGTGTCGTGTTCACATCCTTACCCTTACTTTAGTGTTCCCGGTAAAAATTGACCGGTCTGTTTTAACTGCTTATATTAGCACAAAAAAAACTTTTTTCACCACCAAATTTGTATTCAACATTCTTTAGCTGTGAACAACGTCTCAAAGTAGTGTTCAACATGAATTTATAGAAATAGACATAAAATAACTGAAGTGAAAATACAAATAGGCACTGAAAATGTTTAGAAAAAACATTGATATAGACCAGTGGCTCTCAAACTTTTTTCCCCAAGTACCACCTCAGAAAAAAAATGTCACTCCATGTACCACCAAAATGACCGGTATTAAAATTCAGTAGCGTAGCAGGCCTAATTAAGCAGCTACAGCACTGCACAGTTCAAAAACGTGGCAGATTAATTCTTATTATTATGAATATTTATTATTGTCAGCCACTTTAAACATTATAAATAGCTTGAACATTAACACTGTACTGCGCTTACAGGTAAAAATAAATCAAATGTCAACGTTTAAATTAAAATGTGCTTTTAAAAGTTAATAAAAAATGGCACTGTTCTTAAAAAGTAAAAAGAAAACTGCTGTACCTAAATGTAAAGTATTATCATATAGTAGCCTATTCATGAAAACCTGGAAATGTTCTTGGACCTAATAAATATAAGCTATATGTCATCAGATTCATATAAAAAACTCTTTTTTGATAAATTTTTAAATATATGATGCATGTATATATGACTTATTTGTATATCTTTGAAATCTAAACATTAACTTGCATTTTAAATAAATGAATTGGATTTACATATTTAAATTAGAAATTAGATCTGTTTACTGCACGTTAGAGTAGGCTATGTGTGTCAGAAAAGCAAGTGATTAAACTATACCTGCCAACATTGGGATATAAAAATACGGGATATTCCCCCAACAACCGTTACAAATATGAGGAGGAAATTTGCTTCAAATAATAGAATACATCACAAACATTAGAAAATTGAAAATAAAATAAAAGTTTTAACTTATTACAGTTTTTCTCAGTGGCTTTGGTGCATTTCTCACAACACTATTTACATTTGCACAACAGTTAATGCATTTCTCAAAACAATTAGTCATTTGTGCTCATCATAGTAGCAGTTTCTCATTCCTTCCAGCTAATTGCAAATGCTTTTGGACATGCATCAATTGCTTTCATACAACTCTCTGCTGTTTGTAACATTATCATTTGCTTATGTCATGTCAGTCAAAATGAACTTATGTCATGTCAGTCAAAAATGAATCTTTTGGATGCTAAATAGTCATTCCATATAAAACTAATAATCCTTATTTCATTACTTGAGTCATTACATACAAAAATGTTGAACTAGTTGTCAAAATCTGTCAAGCTCATTTTATTTAAAAACTTTAAATCTTTTTTTTCCTAAAATTGTCTTCTAAATTGAACAATTTGATAAATGATTTACAGACCTGTGTATGTTGTAAGTTCAGTTCCAATATGTACTGCAATATTGTTTAGTTGTGCACAGCTCTACTCAAAGAAAGTTTATGTTTGTTGTAAATAAGGGTGTGTTTATTCTTTTGCACGATGCTGTGAATAAATTAGAATTGTAAAGAGCGAATGCAGTAAAAATGTGAAACATACATATTCAGTGTCTTATACTCAGATACCTCACTAAATGCAGTGATGTCTAACTTTACTGTAGTTTTCAAATGGCTGTGCAAATAGTATACAGTGCTGTCTTGAGCATTTCAGGACGTGTCACCAAAACCTAACTTTTTTGCATTGGAAAAGATGTAGAGTAAACTATCATAATGAAAACATGACAAAGCCAATTGACTATCTTGTTCATAAACAATGGTGGCAGGACTTTTCATTTTGATGACACTGACACTTTCATTGGCATGAATACTTGCTTTTGAGGAATGAGCTCCCCATTTTGAGCAAGTGACACACTTCTGCAGGTTATCCACCAGGTTTTGCAGTTTGTACTAATTGTTTTGAGAAATGCATTAACTGTTGTGCAAATGTAAATAGTGTTGTGAGAAATGCACCAAAGCCACTGAGAAAAACTGTAAAATCAATTTACTCATCACATTGGTGTTATCGCGGGTTAAAAGTGTGCTCATTTTTTTTACTGTAATTATTCCTCCGTGTACCACTAGAAGGAAGCCTGCGTACTACTAGTGGTACACGTACCACAGTTTGAGAACCACTGATATAGATGACAGAAATCAAAATACTTTGTTTCGTTACTAATAGACAGCTCACTAAAATAACTATCACAGGGTCTGACCAAATAAATTGAAATTTGAATCTATCTGAATGATTTATCAACCAGCAATTCACAAACAAAACAACATCATTTTCTGTGTACGAATGCACGAATTTTTATTTAGGGCTTCAAGTGGATTATATTAGTGTTATTGAAGCTAAGCTAAGCTAAAAGTGCTCCTGCTAGACCCTGAGATAGGCTGAACAAAGAGTGGCAGAAAGAAACAAAGAAACAAACAACGAAAAAAGAAAAAAAAGCAACACACACAGATGGGCTCACATAACAGACACCTATCTAGTCTGTGTGTAGATATGATACATTGTTTTATTAGGAAGTTGATTTACCTTGCAGGGTCGTACGACTAAACTCATACCAATTAGCCACTAAACTGACAAAACGTAAAATAGTTACATTTCCTTGTGAGATCAATCTGGAGGATCTACGCGCGGAAAAGAGATGTATACCTGCTAAAGACATTGTTCAGTCTGAAATGTGTGAGTGAGTGAGTGAGTGAGTGAGTGAGTGAGTGAGTGAGTGAGTGAGTTGGGGTGGTGTGTATGGGGATGTTTTCTGTCTGATGAATAAATGTAGTCTGGATACCCATTCATTTCCTATGGCAGTCACTTTTGACCGGGAACACCTCAGGTGTAACAAGGTTGATTAAAACACTCAAAATTCAATGAAAAAGGTGATCATCACTTTTATATGTTCAAGTGCATAGTGTGGAGGATATCATAAGGCCTTGCGGCAATCAGATGTAAAACACAATATTTTGTGTTTTAAGTTGTAAATCGGTCAGAATTGACCCGAACACGACAGGAAGGTTAAGCAACTTTTTGACCGAATAGTGGTCTTTCTGGGTTGAAATCTATAAATATATATAATAACATATTGCAGATAAATTTAGATTGTGAATGTGTGGTCATGCATATAAACTGAGTAAGCACATTCAGCATGACTTTTTCAAGCTTCTTTATGACAATCATGAGATCGGCATGTGAGGACAGCACTGTATAATAACTGCTTTGTCATCATAAAAGGCAATTTTCAGTATAGATGACTTAATAACTGAAAACTATGGCAAGTAACTAGAAAATTCTCCTTCTAAATAAATCAAATAATTATTTTTATAATCTAAATAGTTTATATCTAAATTATAATCTAAATGATTTATAATTTATCATCTAAAATCTTAATAAATAGCCTTTCCATTGATGTTTGGTTTGTTGAGAATAGGCTATATTTGGCTAAGATAAAATTATTTGAATATCTAGAATCTAAAATTAAATAAAAATAACAAC
>CAIGQZ010001492.1:3183576-3200326 GCA_903798205.1 Danio tinwini | reverse complement strand
AAAGAGACCGTTCACCAAAAAAAGAAAGTGTATTCCTATTTACTTATCCTCACTGGGGTTTCTTTTTTTCCATTGACTGAAGTAATATTGAAGTCAAAGCTACCAGCCTCCAACATTCTTCAAATGTCAAACAGGTTTAAAACAAACGGAGGGTGAGTAAATGATGACAGAATCTTCATTTTTTGGTGAATTATCTCTACAAATTGAGTTGTAACTTATCCATATGACCACTAAGGGGCTCCTTTGAGCTATTTTTCAATATTTGTCAGTTCTGAACCGCTTTCTGGAAAGAGCTCAGCGCTATTTCACGACCACAATCGTTTACTATCAAATCTTAGAGACTTATCTTTAAAAACATTAAGTTTGTTTGAGTTAGAGCTAAACATTATAATTCTCTGTGCAAGTCTAATCAAAATCAATCAGAATAAACGGTTTGAGAGAAACATCACGCAGGCCAAATAAAGAATCGCTGATCAGGTTTTAACCACTCGGGCTGTTTACTTTGTATTATTCTGTCTCTTGTATAAACGCGCTGCATAAATGTAGAGCCCAAGAGGTTGTTTTGCACATCGCAATAATGATTGGTCAGAATGAAGGGATGCTGTAAGCCACAAAATCTTTTGACCTTTTGTAGGCTGAAGAAAAAAAAAGTCTATTTTTTAAATATCTATGAATTTATTTTTCTCTGATGTACTGTAAACAGCATATACAAGACTATTTGAACACTATACATGACTGTGTTTTTTTTTCTATTTTTGCAATGGCTTCTTGTGTATTGATGAGCATTTATGGCAGGATTTGTTTTACAGTTTTTCTCAGTGGCTTTGGTGCATTTCTCACAACACTATTTACATTTGCACAACAGTTAATGCATTTCTTAGAACAATTAGTACAAACTGCAAACCTAATTGATAACCTGCAAAAGCGTGTCACTTGCTCAAAATGGATAACTCATTCCTCAAAAGCAAGTATTCATGTCAATAAAAGTGTCCGTGTCATCAAGATAAAAAGTCCTGCCACCATTGTTTATGAACAAGATAGTCAAATGGCTTTGTCATGTTTTTATTATGACACTTTACTCTGTAAATTTTTTTTCCAATGCAAAAGAGTCTTTTGAGATTTTGGTGACGCATCCTAAAATTCTCAAGACAGCACCATAGTCTATACTGTTTGCACAGCCATTTGAAAAACTACAGTAAAGTTAGACATCACTGCATTTAGTGAGGTATCTGAGTACAAGACACTGAATATGTATGTTTCACATTTTTACTGCATTTGCTCTTTACAATTCTAATTTATTCACAGCATTGTGCAAAATAATAAATACACCCTTATTTACAACACGCATAAATCTCCTTTGGGTAGAGCTGTGCACAACTAAACAATACTGCAGGACATAATGGAACTGAAACTATAACATGCGTAGCTGTATAAATCATTCATGAAATTGTTCAATTTAGAAAACATTTTCAGGGAAAAAAAAAATCTTTGGACTTTATATGGAATGACTATTAAGCATTCAAAACTTTAGTTAATTTTGACTGACATGACATAAGCAAATGATAATGTTATAAAACAGCAGAGAGTTGTATGAAAGGAATTGATGCATGTCCAAAAGCATTTGCAATTTGCTGGAAGGAATGAGAAACTGCTACTATGATGTGCACAAATTACTAATTGTTTTGAGAAATGCATTAACTGTTGTGCAAATGTAAATAGCGTTGTGAGAAATGCACCAAAGCGACTGAGAAAAACTGTAAACGCTCTCTGTTTTTCTTTGGGAGGAATATTGATAATCGAATGTTGCTTTTTTTACCGATGTTTCATTGAGGAACCACAAATATATGTTCATGATATGCATGCGGGGCAGGATCCAGGTGTCATATTTATTGTGCTGTTTTAGAACTGGGTCAATTAGTTTATAGGATATTACATGCAATGTGCATTTTTTTAAATAATTTGATAATAAAAGTATATTGTTAATTTGATCGATCACATTTAAATGATTTAGATTTTCATTTTTAAGTTGCTTTACATTGGATTTTGTGTCAAAACATTTTTTTTAAATGATTGGATCCTCCTATACAGAATGCAAATGACATTTTGAGCATAAATGCTTATTAATAGACATTAGTTGCCTGATATTTTACTAAGAATCACATAATTGATCCCGATATCAGTCAACAAGAAGTGTTGTAATAGAGTTTTAGTCTCAAAACCATGCAGTAATAAAGTCATGTAGCATTTTTAATGTGAGAAGCATATTTTTATTTGAATAAAACACATTTTAAGATTTCATGAATGTAAAATATTGAAAGGTTTAGATTTTAGACTCACTAAAAAGAAACCAGAGAGTCGCTTTACATTATGTGTAACTATTGTATATGTTACTATATAGACGCTTCGTGGCAAAAACTTTAATTAGGAATTAATGTTATTCATTCATTTTCTTTTTGGCTTAGTTCCTTTATTAATCTGGGGTCACCACAGCGGAATGAACCACTTAAAATTAACAACTTCATTTTAAGTTCAATCCACTTAAATTTGTAAAAAATTATTAGGTTTACTTCAGCAATTCGTGTTGAGACAACTTAAAGGAATTGTGTGAAACCCAGCATTTTTTCCCTTACGATCCAAAGACATGCGATGAATTGGGTAAACAAAATTGGTCATAGTGTATGAGTGCGTGTGTGAATGCGAGACTGTATGGGTGTTTCCCAGTACTGGGTTGCACCTGGAAGGGCATCTGCTGCAAAAAACATTTATCGGAATAGTTGGCGGTTCATTCCACTGTGGTGACCCCTGATAAATAAGGGACTAAGCCGAATTAAATTGAATGAATGAATGTTTCATTGATCCAGCCATTCAAAGATTTACATTTTAGAGTCTTTGAAATTAACTGGGCGACGCAGTGGCACAGTAGGAAGTGCTGTTGCCTCACAGCAAGAAGGTCGCTGGTTCGAGCCTCGGCTGGATCCGGTTTCCCCCACAGTCCAAAGACATGTGGTACAGGTAAATTGGGTAGGCTAAATTGTCCGTAGTGTATGAGTGTGAATGTGTGTGCATGGATGTTTCCCAGAGATAGGTTGCGGCTGGAAGGGCATCCGCTGCGTAAAACAAAATGCTGGATAAGTTGGCAGTTCATTCCACTGTGGCGACCCCAGATTAATAAAGGGACTAAGCCGAAAAGAAAATGAATGAAATGAACTGATGAGTTGCATTACATCGCTATTTAGAAGAATTTGAGTTGATAAATACTTTTAACAATCTACAGTAACATACTGGCAGCAGTTCGCCAGTAACTCACTATAAATCAATTACAGCAAAAGTACTGTATTTACATTCACAGCACCATTTGTTTTGCTGTATATGTATTCACAGAATGATATGTATATCTCTACTGTAAAATAATCAGTTATTTTCACAATGTTGTTTTAAAATACAATAACATACTGCATACCCTTCCTATACAGTTCATATTATAGTTCAGTACTGTGTCATTTTAAAACAGGCTTTGTGCCAAAATAATGCAACTTTGATAAATCAATTCTTTTAGGATTTATTTTTCTGCAGTCATTCTGATTCACACTGCTGCAAGGTAAAATGTAGAAATAAATGTGACACTCTCGGTTTGTCTTTTGCGCAGTGATCATGTAGTCCGGCCGGGTCTGAATGAGGGATGAGAAGAGGTAAAAGAGGCTTCTGTGTGTGTGTTTGTGGACGGGACACCTGTCGTCTCTGCGATTTGCATGTGAAAGGTGCTGGCGTTCGCCCGTCTCCTCATCTGCTCATCACTGCCCAGCATTTCCCAAAACCCCTCCTGCCAGCGGATGTGCCAGAGATCAACCCTGACATACTGACAAACACATTAGTTAGACCTATAGAACTGCAGCCTTGATGCGGTTTTAATTCATTTCTTTTTAAAGTGCGATCATTTCTGTCATTTTGTTATCGTCTTAATAATACTTATTTCAGTCGAACAAATGCAGGCTGTTCTGCTGTGTGATATAATTGAGGGCCTTTCACATCATGTGGGATGTTGAAATTGAAACAAATATTAACACATGTAACCACAGTAAATCTATTTTCATGCTACCAGTATCTATTTTTTTAGATGCGGCATCTATATACAGTATAGAACATAAGTACACTGTAAATAGTGAAAAAAATTTACTTAAATTTACTCAAAAAATACTCTTAAAATAAAAAATATAATTTATTTAATAAATAAATTTGCTAAAAAAGTTGTTACATCTAAACATTTTTTTATTGTGTATAAATCTTAAAGAGGTTATTCATAAGACTGTCGTGACACCTTTATAATAATGACGTGACACATGATTTTTATATATGCTTATGACAACTGTCATTAAGTGTCATTGCTCACTTACTGTAGGTCATTTTAAATGAAAAAGTGAGATGTCTTTGTCATGAAAACTTTACATTACCAAAATAAAATGTCTTGTCATAAATCTGTCATAAACATGAAATGTCATGAGGCCATTTTAAATTGTGTGAAGAATATTTTCCTGACTACTTTTTTTTTCCTCAGTGGAACAACATAGATTTATCATTAAAATTTCCATGTAAAAGTGTCAATACTGTCAAATTATTTTTTAACAGGGTAATTAATAATAAGTTTAATGACAAATTCAATTTCTACCACTGTAGGATAAAAAAATATTAATTATTCTGTTAAAAAAATTCATTAAATAGCCTCATGACAGTCATGTTTATGACAGATTTATGGCAAGTTTTGTTGTCTTGGTAATGTCAAGTTGCTACAATAAAGACATCTCAAACAATGTCTCATTAGCGTTTAAAATGACATAACTGAGTCAATGACACAATGTTTTCATAAGCATATATAAAATCTCATTCACATTCCATCTCACCCCCTTCAAGTACTGTTATCTAGTAGTTAATAATACAGTATGATGTAGCATTCATTAAAAAATACTTTGTAAATACTTTAATATACACTCTCAGAAATAAAGGTACGCGAGTTGTCACTAAGGGTGGTACCTTTTAAAAAAGTTACAAATTTGTACCTACAAGGTCCATATTAATATCTTAAGGGTGCATATTAGTACCTAAAAAGTACAAAAATGTTTCTCTTAAAATTTCTAGGTACTAATATATACTTTTGAGGTACCAATATGGACCCTTTAAGTACAAATGTGTACCATTTGAAAAGGTACCACCCCAGTGACAGCTTGTGTACCTTTGTTTCTGAGAGTGTATATAGTATAATACTTTACTAGTATGGTTAAAAAATACTAGATATTACTATAGTATTTTTTTTTTCATGTGGGCACTTCCGGAGATAGTTGAAAACACATTTGATTGGTTGCTTTCGTAGTGTAAACACCAAAACAAAGTATTTACACTTCTCTGAATTACCAAAACACACAGAAACCGTAATTACAATCCACATCCTTTTCATTTGTTTGCTTACCTGCTCACTCAAAAACTGCGTAACATGGATTGGTTCAACCATCAGTACTGTGTGAAACATAAAAAACAAAAAAAAAAAACTAAGAAAACACATAACATCCCCCTAATGTTAGGTGCCACAGTCATATCACCCTGCAGCCCAAGACCAGCTATATTGAAGCTAAGCAGGGCTGAGCCTGGTCAGTGCCTGAATGGAAGACCACATGGGAAAACTAGGTTGATGTTGGAAGTGATGTTAGAGAGGCCAGCAGGGGGCGCTCAGCCTGCAGTTTGTATCTTTGGTCCTAATTCCCCAGTAAAGTGAAGGGGACAGTATACTGTCAGTGAGCGCCGTCTTTCGGATGAGATGTTAAACCGAGGTCTTGACTCTCTGTGGTCATTAAAGAAAAATAAAATCACATGACATCTCTCATAAAGAGTAGGTGTGTAACCCCAGTGTCCAAATTCCCTCCATTGGCCCTTACTGATCATGGCCTGCCAATCCACCTCATCCCCCGAATTGGCCATTCACTGTAAATGTGCTATATAAATTTACATTACATTCCTCTAATGTTAGTGTTTGGCTGCTGTTCAATTACATTTTAAAAGAAGCAAAAAATTATGTTAAGGGAATGTTAGAATAATGTTAGAGTAACGTTTTACAAACCAAAAAACTAATTCTATTTCTGTACTAATAACAAAAAACAATAGTGTTGCTAGAAATTTCTGGGAACCAAAATGTGTTTGTCTAAAAATCTAAAAAGTGGCCACAAGACTTTATTCAAATTTATTTACATACACTCAGTGGTGAATAAATTATTTCATTTGCACTTAAACTTTCGCACTTTAGACTGAACATATGCCTACATTGATTTATAATCTCATCTAAAATGGCAGAATGAGCTATGAGCTTCACAAACTACACACATTAAATACATGTGGACATTCTTTAGGAAATCAACCTGAAGACGTGAGCAGGGCAAGGAAAGCTCATAAACTGTCCAGAAGAAAAAGCTGATTATTTATGAGCACTTAAGACAGAAATCCCCTCTCCTGCATGAGGTGGAGCGGATGTCGGATTGTATGGAATGACTGTGTAACTTTCCCATATCTTCCTCCTTTTGTACTCTTTTCTTTTCCATTTTTTGTTCCTCTTTTCTCCTCTCCTCAGTTAATGAAGCTCATTTCCTGTGATGCCATACTGTCATTGTATTTGCTGCTTCACTAAAAATATAAATTTTATAATGACTTCTAGAGTAGAAAGCATAACACGGTGTTGACAAACATTGCCATTCAAACCTGCAATACCCTAAAGAGAAATAATCATATAACTGTAGTTTGGGTAGTTGTATCTCAAGTCCAGAATGAGGTACTGAGTTTATTTTTAAAGCCAAGTTATTATGAGTATTTTCATTTGATCTCACTGAAGACACTATACCTTGAACAATTCTGGCCTGTCCCAGAGGAAATATGACCAAAGTGAAACATTCTTGATGATATCTTTGGTCCTCTATCACAGTGGTTTTCAACCTTTTGCAAGCTGGGCCCCACCCAAAGCTGGTTCATTGCAGTTGAAGCCCCAGTGCACCAGCCCCTTATATATTTATAACATTTGAATACAGTTCAGCAACATGCTTCACACGACCTGACGATCGAGAGAGCTGACAATCTACCATCACTTAATTTACCATCACCTCATGATTGAAAATGTGACACTGATTTCATATGACAGTTCAACAAACAAGTTAATAATATTAAGTCACTTATATTTTTGATGAAATAGTGATGGTTTTGGTCTATTTTAGCAGCAAAAATAGATCCGATGAACATACCCGTCAACATTGGGATGTGAAAATAAGGGATATGCCCACCATAATAAGGGATTACCCCGACCCCCCTTTTAAAAATCCTCAAATTACTTAATATGTTCATTTGGAGCTGTTTCATTGTAAATAAACAGTTAAATGGCCAGTAACGTGTTTTATTATTATTATTTACAAAAGAAAAAATAAATAGTATACATTAGCAGTAAATAAATTAGCAAACAGTTCAGCTTATTAAAATTAATAGCTATTATAATGAAATAAAATCAAGTTATCAAATCTCATTAAACTTTTCTTCACTGTATAACTTCGACATTCTGATTAAAGAGCTTTTTTTTCTTTCGTTTGATTACATTAAATAACAGGTGTCACTTTAAAAATACACACATCTAACATCATAAAGAAAGCATTCGATTGGTTTCCTAATCGTTTATGCTCATTAGGACAAAATTAGGTGTGTTAGAAAAAACCCCCACCAAGATCTACATTTTTGAGTATTATTATTATTATTAATTATGTGTATATGTCTGTTTAACACACACCCAAAACCCAACCTCCGCTTCAAATTACGTGTACAGAATTCGTTTGGGAAACAGCGTCTATTTATCACTATGGAGCGCGTCAGCTGATAGTCATGCACTGCTATATGATTGTTTTGACGATTGCATATGAAGGGGAGACGGCACCTGTAATAAAAGGAAAGGTAAATCCTGCCGTTTTTATGTTTATTTTAAAATGTTTTCATGCCTAAACAAAGCGAAAGCACAGAACAGACTCACATTTAAGAGCAAGGGGCCGCCCCTGGTGGTTCGGCGGTATGGGTTGCGTATAGGGAGGCTCTGCTCTTTAATGTTTATTTGCCACCCTTCAGAGAAAGACTGAAAATACGGGAGAAATACAGGAAAATGCCTTTATGGAATGATAGTGGGACAGAACTGTAAAATATGGGCGAATCCCAGGAAAAATGGGAGGGTTGACAGGTATGCCGATGAATCCAAACAAAGATCACAAATTTGCAAAAAAAAAAAAAAAAAAATTCTAGTTTTTTTTTCTCCCATTCTGTAGCCTACTCGCGCCCCCTCTGCGAGAGTGTCCGCGCCCCCCTCAGTTGAGAACCACTGCTCTATCATATTATAAGAAAAGTTCAAATACTGTGGCACAGTGTGTTTGCTGCTACAACACACATTTACTGTCTAGCCAATAGAAATGCATCATGACATGGTGATTAATGCAATAATGCTTACATAATCTAGATATCTCAAGCTCCCTTCACATAATTGGTATCCCAACATGGCCTCCTTTGCCTATAAATCTACTGCCATTTTCACACACACAACCATCTCTGGCAATTGTTTTAGAAGGAATGGGCTAAAACAGAGAACATATCCAACTAATATATCCAGTAAGTGGGTGTTGCTGATTATAGAAATATAGCAGGTTTGATGTCTTGTGTTGCAAATCAATTGATGCTAATAGTGAAGATTCTTTCAGACTAATCTGTGATCAACAGTGTCTACATCAGGTTTTGGTAACATTAAGGTTCGTAGATTCTCACACCAGGTAGTACTTAAAAAATACCAGGTACTAGGTACGGAAGTGGAAAAGACCCCAAAAGTGAGCCTTACCGAATGAACCACCTAATCCTAACCCTAAATTTAAACCTAACCTTAAACCTTGTAACCTAGCCCTAACCTTAAATGCAAACCTAACCCTAGCCTTGTTGCAGACCACGTCCATCAATTTATGAAAACAGTATGTTCATCTTGTGATGCTACTTTCAGCTGGATACTACACAATATCACAAAGCTCAAATAATTTCAAACTGTTTTCTTTGACATGACAGTGAGTTCAGCTAGACTTAAATGTCCTCCACAGTCACCAGATCTTAATCAAATTGACTATTTCTGTCATTTTGATACAATCTACACTGAAGCATTTTAAAAATATGTAGCATTTTTCAAGTGAAAAGACAGCTCCTATAAACGCAATGATGATATATGAAGATTAAATGTTGTTTTTGCGTGACAACCTCTACTTGGCTATTTGAGATGATCTGTCAGAGCAGTGACAGAACACTATAGCTGGGTTTTCATCACCCTGTGCTATTTTGAAGTCTGACGGGAAAAATAAGTGGCAAATGCAAAATACGAAGAAAAAAAATAAACATTTAACGCTTGCTACAGGTGGTTTTGGACTTCGAAACATTTTTGCCAAATAAACTCTGATGTGGTGAACATAACACCTGACTCCATTATGTTGGTTACAGGCAACCAATACTACGGTCAGCTGCTCTAACAACTTGATGAAAACAACTAATTTGCAATTGATGTTGATGTTTGCAAAATGAAAATAAAAAATAGACGTCATGTACACTCTCAGAAATAAAAGGTAAAAAAATCTGTCACTGGGGTGGTCTCTTTTTAAAAAAGGTACACTTTTGTACTTTACAGCTACACATTAATACCTTTAGGGTACACCTTTGTGCATTTAAGGTTCACATTTGTACCTTTGTGTACTTGGAGGTCCAGATTTGTACTTATTTAGGTACTTTTTAGGTACTTTAAGGACTGTTAGGAACAAAAAAAAAAGGAACCTTTTGAAAAAGTACCACCCCAGTGACAGATTTTGTACCTTTATTTCAGAGAGTTTAAGGATGGAAACCCGACTACTGTCACATTAGACCCCTAAATAACTCCTGCAGAGTTCAGCTTCACACTGAACTTACCTGCCTGCAATGATCCAGTGACCTTTAAGACCCTGTTGAGCTTTTTCAGGTGTGATTGATCAGTTAAAGCTGGACTCTGCAGGACTCTGGTTCTCAAGTTAAGAAAGCAATCTAAAACAACAAACTACTTTAGAAATGCCTATTATCTTGCCTATTATCTTGCAATGGCATTGTAAACGTTGCTGATTTTTCATACCTTTTCAATTGATTTGATATATTTGAAATGTAAAATAAATTTGTATGTATTCATTTTAACATATCATGATTTTAACGTATCATGTAAAACATTTAAATGTCATTATACTTTTACTTATTAATTCGGCAAGCAATAAATTGATGTTAAATTTAAATTGGCATAAATGTTCAGTCACGAAAAACAGTTTCTGGGTCCAAGCATTCTATCAAATTGTATGGTGTCTTTGTCCATTGTAAACAAATGGTACCAATATTCGTTTACAAAGCGATGTAAGGCTTTCGAAAATCAAGATCGCAATAGACACACACTCACACGCACACACACACACATACACAACAGTTCTGTCTGGTTCTTGAATCTGATCAGTGCAATATTCTGCAATAACAGCACTGGTCCAGCCTTTTAACCCTTCACCCTTGTGTATTACTCAGCCCACATACAGCAACAACCAGAGGGCACTTTACAATCTGACAAATATTCCTGCTGTTAGGCAACATAATGTACTTTTGAGTTTTTTAGTCGAGAATGTAGTGGTTTAGATTGAAACTATGCAGTTTATTTATAAGGATAGTGCCTATTTTTAAATATTTATAATTTCTTAAAGACAGCACGTCGGCAGCCATTAGCCTGCCATACTGAGCTGACCAAAGATGGTTGACGTTGTCTGTACAAAAGATGGTGACAGGAACGCATAATAAGCCCTCAGAAGATTATAACAGCTTAATTTCTAACTACAGCTGATCAAATCATTATTAAACTGGTAAGCATAGATGCCAACACTCCCGTTTTTCCCTGGAGTCTCCCGTATTTCAGACCAATCTCCCACTACCGTCCTGTTTTGTTATTCCTCCTTTCACTGCTTCGAGAAAAAAAATTTCACTGCTTCGAGAAAAACGAATAAAACCATAGTTCAGGTAACTATCTTGGTATTTCCTGCACTTCGTGTTTTCAGTATTGCTAGCACTGCGACCTAAAATGTTTGGAGCTTCCTCACCTGGGTCTAGTATGCTTGGATCATTACTATTAGCTGCTAAAGGCAAATCAGAGATAGTCAGTTGTTTTTGTTGAGGATGAATTACAAATTTGTCCATTTTTTGGTCAGCCAGATAAAATAAATTAAGGCAACATGACCGTTCTCCTGATTGTTCACTACAAAAAACTAAAAATATGACTCGACCCCCCACAGAGCTTGCTGAGGCCCCCTCATGGACCAGAACCCCCCTGTTGGGAACCGCTGGTGTACACCCTGATTTTATAAGAAATCCATTTCGATGTGTAATAGGACTAAAAAGTAGTCATAAACTAAAAGGACTAAGCCGAAAAGAAAATGAATGAATGAGTAGTCATAAACAAATATTTTAGCAGCATTTAGTAGCAGCTTGGACCCAGAAACAGTATTCCATGTCACGGCTTAACAAGCGGTTATTCTAAAAATACTGTTCTGTTAAACATTCTATTGACCAAAGACTTTAAAACAGAATCACGGTTTACACAAAAATATTAGACCGTTTTCAATTTTACAATGATTATAAATGTTTCTTGAGCAGCACATCTAGACTGCAATATTCTCGGAATAGTCATCCAGCACAATTGCTTTTCATTATTGTTTAAATTTCGTTTAATAGTCTGGAATAATAATAGTGTGTTGAGTGTCACAGATTCCCTTATAAATATACATCTGAACAAACACTGAATCTTTCCATTAACTAAAACCAACAAGCTTTCTTTCCCTTAATTTCTGTGCTTATAAAGCCATAAACACATCAACTGTATAATCCATTTAACAGTGATTCATATCTCTCCTTTGCCTCTTTTCTTTTGAGTTTGTGTGTTATCACGGTGTTTGTTAGTCCAGATGATAGTCGTTGGCACCGACTCATCCAGTAGTTTGTGTGGCTCAGGATGTTGGCTCTGTCAGGTCGGGGTCAGGGGTCAGACAGATGCTTTTACTGTGGACGGAGGGCAGGAAGAGGAATTCGGCTGTTTACCCGTGGTACAGGATGAGTCAGAGATCAACAACCCTGTAGAGTCGACCTCGCCGCTCACTCTGTTTATTGTTTACAGACGCATGTGCACGTCTTTGGGTGCGTGCCTGCAAACTTTATCATTCCAAATAGTCCAAATAATGCATTAGTTTAGTCTCCACGGTGGATTGTGCCAAATTTCATTAGTGTCAACGGAGAAACTATTATTGGCCTGTTGTTTGACCTGAGTGCTCTGCTGCTGCTGCTTGTTTAATTGAAGTGGCTGAGGTTAGAATAAGAGGAAAGAGGGTTGTAAACATATTATAAAATTTAAATAAATTTAGTGACCTTTAGTGTGCTGTCTGTTCACTGCAAGTATATTTTAAGCTTGTGGTGACTGTGGACTTGCCAAACATACTTTATATGGGTCATTAAATTAGTTTTTTAATTATTATTTTTTAAGCACTTTAGTATTCATTTATTAAATTTCCTTTGGCTTTATTTATCAGGGGTCACCACAGCAGAATTAATGGACAACTTATCCAGCATATATGTTTTACGCAGCGGATGCCCTTCCATTCACACACATACACTACGGCCAATTTAGCTTATTCAATTCACCTATACCGCATATCTTTAGACTGTGGGAACCGGAGCACCCGGAGGGAACCCATGCAAACATGAGAGAACATCCAAACTCCACACAGAAACGCCAACTGACCCAGCCGGGGCTCCAACTAGCAACCTTCTTGCTGTGAGGCGACAGTGTTAATTGGATCTGTAATTGCATAAATAGCATAAAAATCTCCTTATGTTTTAAAACAATTTGAAAACATGGTACTGTCCCAAATACAAGACAACCGCCACCTTTTGAAGAAAATTTTTTTTTTTTTTAAGGAAATGCTTTAGTTTGAAAATATTTAACATGGCATACCATTGTACCCCGCAGCTGAATTATATGAATTCCTACCTAGACTATTTTGTAACCACAAAATATTCCAAATGCATCATAAAACACACTTAAATGACCTCTGTTTCATAACATAACCCTCTGTGTTCTCTGGACAAGAAAGTCTAAAATCCAACCTACAAGCATACGATCTTACTCAAATTCATTAATACGTTTCTCAACCAAAATATGTGGCTTAATTGTATTAAATGCAGACGAAAAGTCAATAAAAAGTAACAGTCATAGAGTGTTTCTGTGTACCAAGTTGACTTGACAATGGCAACATGGCGGAACTATTTCTGAGCGCTGCATCTCACATTGTCTAATGCATAGATGCATTGTTTGTGAATGGCTGCTACAGTAAGTTGTTGCACTGCTGTGGCATATCACTGACTGTATTCATTGTGTGAAAGCATGAATCAAACCGCAATTACCATATAGTGACTGTTCAAAACAAATACATGTACAGTTATACTCCTATTTATTTAGACGTTTTAAAAATATATAATAATAAAATAATACAATGGAGTATGTTTTGTTAACATTTGAAACGTGGAAATATTTAGTCTGAGCAAATGATCACTATCATTCATTCATTCATTTTCTTTTCGGCACCCTTTATTAAACAGGGGTTGCCACAGCGGAATGATCCGCCAACTTATCCAGCGTATGGTTTACGCAGCAGATGCCCATCCAGCCGCAACCCATCACTAGGAAACATCCACACACACATTCACACACATACACTACAGACAATTTAGCTCATTCAATTCACCTATACCACATGTCTTTGGACTGTGGTGGAAACAGGAGCACCTGGACGAAACCCACGCCAACTCACTTCATTTGCATGGGGAGAATATGCAAACTCCACACAGAAATATCAACTGACCCAGCCGGGGCTCAAACCAGTGACCTTCTTGCCATGAGGCCATCGTGCTACCCATTGCGCCACCGTGACACCATGATTACTATAAAAAAAAAAATCTATATTTTGATTACAGACAGATTATTTACCAGATCCATAATCACATTTATATTTGATTGACAGTAATTAATTCAAAGCCACTTCATATTTT
Organism: Danio tinwini; assembly: GCA_903798205.1. Taxonomy (NCBI): domain Eukaryota; kingdom Metazoa; phylum Chordata; class Actinopteri; order Cypriniformes; family Danionidae; genus Danio; species Danio tinwini. Next base: position 3,186,154 of record CAIGQZ010001492.1, on the reverse strand, counting down.
GCTAATAATATGGATTATTATGAGTGAAAGATCAGGCCATCATTGTATATCAAACACAGAGGAATACAGAAGATTGACATTTATTAAGTCATCAGATATTCAATTATTGTTGCATATAAATATACTTTCACTATTACATACACCAGGGTCATTAGTGACCCTGCAACAGTTTTTATAAAAATATTTTAGAAATAAACATTTCTTTTATTCATATAGATATGTGAATATGTTGTAGAATACTTTGTCTTTATAAAAACAAATGTCATAGTAACATTGTTAGATTACACTTATCATTACTTAAGAATTTCTACTATAAATGTTAATGTGTTTAATTAAATTAGCTACCTGCATTTTCTTTTAATTACTGTACTAGCAGTCTCTGTCAATATCTGCTGTTTTCCATTTACAGGTCATGCAGTGGGACTTTTCCCAGCCGTTTGAGCGTGTTAAAAGAGTGTGTTTAGTGTTTATTTGGGGAATGTTTTTTCTCTGTCTTAATCTCTATTTGATCTGGACGCTCTTCCTGCCATTGTTGCTTCATGTCCCCACCGTCTCCTATCTTCCCGTCCCTGAAACCCTCTCCTTGCTGAGGAAACATGGATGCAGATACAGGATACACACACTCATTAGGGCTGATTGGGGTGATTTTAACTGGGTAAGTGGGTAAAAGCTCAAACACACAGACATGCAAACACTGACGATGATATGAGAAAAGAAGACGCAGGAGCTGATAACAGTTTCCTTTAAGAAGTGTGTCTGGATAGTCTGAATGTCTGTCTTCCCACTGTTACTTTAAAAATTGTGTAAACCTGGAGCTTTTTTAATTATTAGGCAAATGAACCATGTGCATGATTATAAAAATTAGGTTGAATCAACTTAACCTCACTTTTTAAAGTACAGTAATATAAAATTTTTGCAACACAATGGCGCAGTAGGTAGTGCTGTCGCCTCACAGCAAGAAGCTTGCTGGTTCTAGCCTCGGCTGGGTCAGTTGGCATTTCTGTGTGGAGTTTGCATTTTCTCCCTGTGTTCGCGTGGATTTTCTCCAGGTGCTCCGGTTTCCCCCAAGTCCAAAGACATGTGGTATAGATGAACTGGGCAAGCCAAATTGTCCGTAGTGTATGTGTGTGAATGAGTCTGTATGGATGTTTCCCAGTTTTCCCAGCTGGAAGGGCATCTGCTGCGTAAAACATATGGTGGGTAAGTTGGCGGTTCATTCCGCTGTGGCAACCCCAGATTAATAAAGGGACTAAGCCGAAAAGAAAATGAATGAATAAACATATAATTTTTTAGATTTGGGGCTATTTTGGGTTTCTTAATGTGTTTTTTTAGATTAGTCAATGAAAACAAATACCAAAATAGTTTGTCATTTAAATCACTTATTATTTTGCACTTTACAGTATCTATATACTTCTGTAGATAAAGTATACATTGTAATCTACTATTATTTCTCAAAATGTTCACTTCAGTCAGAAATCTTAACTTCAACACTAAACTTCATCGTTGATGTTTGAATCAAATATTGATGTTTCCTTGGTCATACGAACTAATGATACATCTGATAACTGCATATTATCTCACAATTACACCATTTTATCACAACTTAAAATGTCTTCTCAGAATTCAGATTATGTAGCATTCAAAAAGTCAGCTTATAATTGCAACTGCAATATAACATAACTTCAGATTTTTGAGAAATAAACTGAAAACTGTGAGAATAATAGTCAGAATTGTGATATATAAACCAAGACTTGAATGTGAAAATGTTATAAACCCAAAATTCTGGTGGGGAAAGGGTCAGAATTGTCAAAAATAAATTCACAACTGTGGAAAAAAAGGTAGAACTGTGAGATATTAACTCACAATTGAAAAAAAAATCTGAAGAGTGAGATATGAACTCAGAAATTCAGAAAATGTTTTACTTCAAATTTGTTTAATCCAAAATGCCTATTTTAAAAATTGCTATATTTTCCAATGATCTATATGTTTTTCACTAATAATGTATATTAATAAACTTACTAAAACTGAATCTGCTAGAAAGTAATATTCACTTCCAGGATAAATATTTGCAGTTCTGTAATTGACTGCAAGTTTCCATTGCTCATCTCAAAATCAATCAACAAACAATAGACTGAACCACTACTTTTGTTTTGTTTGTTTATTTTAACCTATGTGCACTGTTCAAATTTACTACCCTTTTGTTTTGTTAGGGATGAAAGCATCCACTGAATTAAACTTCTGAAAATTTGCTGAGGATAAATATTTTTTGGCAGAAATCTGTTAAATCGACCTCAGTCCTGATCAAAACTACTAAATTGTTTAGAAAATGACAGGATTTTCACTCTTTAATTGCCAAATTCACAAATGACGTCATTGATTTAGTGAAAAAAAACGATACAATATATCACGATATATTACGATATAATAAATATTGTGATATATTGCAATAGTTTATATTAGTATGTGTCACATTATATTGACAACTTGATAAAGTTGGCAGACAAATTAAAATTCCAATTTCAATTTATTTTCCATCTATTCCAATTCATCAGAACTGCACAGTGTGATTAAACAGAGA
>CAIGQZ010001492.1:3168290-3183176 GCA_903798205.1 Danio tinwini | reverse complement strand
ACGCTGTGGAGTACTTGGACGCGTGTGATGGAGCATTGTCCTGCATGAAAATCATGTTTTTCTTGAAGGATGCAGACTTCTTCCTGTACCACTGCTTGAAGAAGGTGTCTTCCAGAAACTGGCAGTAGAACTGGGAGTTGAGCTTGACTCCATCCTCAACCCGAAAAAGCCCCACAAGCTCATCTTTGATGATACCAGCCCAAACCAGTACTCCACCTCCACCTTGCTGGCGTCGGAGTCGGACTAGAGCTCTCTGCCCTTTACCGATCCAGCCACGCGCCCATCCATCTGGCCCGTCAAGACTCACTCTCATTTCATCAGTCCATAAAACCTTAGAAAAATGATTCTTGATGATGTCTTGAGATATTTCTTGGCCCAGTCTTGACGTTTCAGCTTGTGTGTCTTGTTCAGTGGTGGTCGTTTTTCAGCCTTTCTTACCTTGGCCATGTCTCTGAGTATTGCACACCTTGTGCTTTTGGGCACTCCAGTGATGTTGCAGCTCTGAAATATGGCAAAACTGGTGGCAAGTGGCATCTTGGCAGCTGCACGCTTGACTTTTCTCAGTTCATGAGCAGTTAATTTGCACCTTGGTTTTTCCACACGCTTCTTGCGACCCTGTTGACTATTTTGAATGAAACGCTTGATTGTTTGATGATCACGCTTCAGAAGCTTCTGAAAAAGAAGTCCTTCTTTTGACCCATTTTGCCAAAGGAAAGGAAGCTGCCTAATAATTCTGCACTCCATGTATATATACACTAATCTGAAAAAATATGTACTGCAAAAAGAGCTGATTTGATTAAACAGGTCTACAAATCCTCCCAAAATTAACCCCATTCACTTCGATCGTAAGCATCTTACCATTAAAAAAAAGAAAAAAAAAGAAAAGGAGGTCTGAATAGAAATGTTTGCATTAATTAATCAACCCATTAGTTTATGAAACAATTTTCCCTATTATCTATATTGGCTTAATTTCTATTACTCATTATATCCTTCAGCTTAGTCCCTGATTAATCAGTGGTTGCCACCACGGAATGAACCACCAATTACTCTGGCATATGTTTTATGAGGCAGATGCCCTTCCAATCTAAAACCAACTACTATTAATAACCAGCAAATTAGGAGTTTGAGGCAAAAGTCACGATTACTGGTTTATTAATAGGGAGAATTGTACCTTAAAATAAAGGATGGCTGATCATATTTATTCATGCCCCAAATACTCTCAACTTAGATTAACTTGTAATATTATTTGTCTCTTTTTCATTTAAAATGTTTCAGGTATTAATGCAGGCTAAAACCAAGGTGGGCTTTTAAAAAACTTTCTTTTGCTCCATCAAAATTCTATATATAAACCACAAAACTGTTCTGTTTTAGTTAGTCTACCCAACGGTGTTCCATTACATGTTCAGGAAGAGCTTTATCAATAATCTAAAGACTCACAGCAAAAAAGAAAAAAAAAGTGTCCTCGAGTCTCAGAGGACCAACACAAACCGAGGCCACATCCTGACAGGCCCTTTCCTGTGATGACCCATAATTCACGTCTGCCATGATTGAGAGCAAAACCTGCCTGGCTTTGATTTATTCCCAGAGCGTCTTGGGAGCCATTGTGTCTAAATGAAGAGTATATGTGGAAACTTGCGCCTCTGTTTGCTGTGTGCCCAAACTTGGTTGTGCTGGTGTTTACAATGCTATTTTAGGGCTCAGGTGCAGGAAACACTGGCATTTGTGTGTATGGGTGTGTGTCCTGATAGAGGTAACAGGATGATCCTAATCAGATTAAACATTAATTTCTAAATTTGAATGCTTTTAAATATATATATATATATATATATATATATATAAACACAAATGCACGTTTGGTTTTAATAAAATAAAATAAAAAATCATGCTTTTACTGTCTAATTTCCTATGTTTTGTCATTTTTTTAACAATTAATTTATATTATTTTTGCATTATTGTTTTTTACATTTATTTATTAAGTTCCTTGCTAACAAAGGCAACACATATTTATTTAAAAATAATATGAATAAAGTATTAAATTAATAAACAAATAAATTAAATAATACAATAAAACAGTGTTTTTTTTGCTATTTAATGTAAACATATAGATTATTGCTGTCATTCAAAGCTGAATTTCCGGCATAAATACTACAGTATTCTGCATTAGTTATTCAGAAATCTTTCTAATTTAATGATTTGATGCACAAATAACCAAATCTAGAAAACAATCATGCTTTATATATTAATTTTCTTAATACTGTAGAATCTATGATCAGTGTTGCCATATAACTCACTTTTTCCAGCTCAAAAGCTAATGTCCAAAATCCACTCAAACACACACAAACACAGACACACACGCACACACACGCACACACCCACACACACACACACACACACGCACACACATGCACACACATGCACACACACGCACACACGCGCACACACACGCACACACACGCACACAGCGCTCAAAATATAATATTTACAATTTTTTATTAACGTAGTTACTACGTTGACTGTCATAATTTTAATTATACAGCAACCAACACCAGAAGTCACAGAACCACAACATAACTGAACCACATCGAAACTGTCCTCCTCTCACCCACACACTGCACTTAATGTTGTTTAAATTACACTACCTATTACAGTAGGTTTTACTTTAAAACGGGGTATAAATTCATCCCATTTGGTGTTTAAATTCTTTTAAACATAATTAGATGCTGCTTGTCAATAAGACAGCACTTCTATGCTTGTTCTTGCTGTCAATTGTGAAAAAATGATTGATAAAAGTGTCATGATAAACCAGTGTGAGTTTAACTGCAGGCACAGCATGTCAGATTTGTCCGGGGAGTCAGATTTTGAAACGACTTCACCCCCTCTTGCGGGTGGACCCCCACATGGTTTGCACTATGCACTACTAACTGAATAGAGTAGTAGCACACAGCTATGTTTTGTTAAAAAAGTTGCAGGGTTTCCGCAGGGTCTTAAAAAGTCTTAAATGCTATTCTGCAAGGTATTAAATTTTATATCATTTTTGCAATAAATGTGTGGCGAGGGGGCGTGGCCGAGAGCCGTGAAAGCAAAAGTAAAACATGTCCGGGCCCGGTCCTCTCTCTCTGTCCTCTGCCATCGTTCCTCCTCTTATAGTCCAGAGCTCCTTCCGTGGGATTAAAGGCAGGTGCGCGCCACAGGTGCATCTCATCTGTGGCGGGCCTCGTTTCGCTCCCACGGCTCTCGGCCACGCCCCCTCGCCACAAAATGGTTGTATGCTAAAGTTTGCCTGAATTAAATCTGTGAAAATCAGGATGCTGTGTAGTTTATGAAATCAATGAACTGCTGAATTAGCTAGATTTAAAAGATTTTTATTAAGTATACAAATAATATTTTAGTTTTGGATTAATTTCTTACATAAATTTTTAGTAAATATACTTTAAGATAAAATCTTGCCATTGTTTCCAGTTGAAAAGAGGTTATAAGGTATTAAAATGTATGGAAAGAGTATTAAAAAAGGTTTTAAAAGGTATTAAATTTCACCCTCTGATTCCTGTATACACCCTGTGCATATAAAAATTACTTAAAAAAAAAAAAAGTTTGTAAACCTGCCATTTTTTACCCACAGAATCAAATTCAAAACTTCCCAATCTGGCAACACTGACTATGATCATATTGTATTTGACCAAGTACAATATAATTTAAAACATTGTAAGACATTATAATTATAGTATTATAGTAATTATAATAACAATAAAATTACAGTACATTTAAAAAAATCTTAACCCCAACTGAATAACCGTTAACGTCCATAAACCCCCACTGCATTTACGTTTAGCCGTTAGTATTAGTAATGGTAAATAACTACTCTGCATGGCCATTTGCCAAACTGAGCCTCAAATTTAGCATAACAACAAAGGATGAGGACATCCCTACTGAAATGTGGTAAATATGTACATCAGAAGCATCATTTCCTCTTCTCCAAACAATAGCCATCACAAAAGAGCAATAAAAGAGTAATTTCTCCGGTCAAATGACCCAAGTAGAGTCGCCGCCCAAAAACACAATACGGACATGTTTACATCAGTTCAGTAACTCAGGAGAACCTTTCTGTCATCATTTACTCTATAAAGGTAGCAAATTTTCAAATGTGTATCAGTAGATTTGTATTCACAGAGTAAATTTGCAAATGTGTATTTTTTCTTTCAAACAAAGAAACTTGTCCCCTCGTGTTCTTTGCTACCATTGCTTCACTTGTTCCAAACCTGTTTGACTTTATTCACAAGGCCTTTGGTTTCACTTCAACACTTCAATCTGTGAAAACAGTGAGGAAATTTAAATTTTTGAATGAACTATACCTTTAAGGTGAGACACTGCAGGCATTTTTTTTTACAATTTGCTAATTGTTATTTAAGTGTAAAACCTCCAAAATAAATATTAAAGTATATATTTGTCATATCTTATCAGTTTGTCTGTAGATTTCAATTATACACTCACTGGCCATTTTATTAGGTACACCTTCAGAATTGCCTTAATCCTCCGTGGCGTAGATTAAACAAGGTACTGGAAATATTCCTCAGAGATTTTGGTTCATATTGACATGATAGCATCACACAGTTGCTTCAGATTTGTAGGCTGCACATCCATGATGTGATCTACCAAGGCTATTTGAGTACAGTGAACTTATTGTCATGTTAAAAAAACTGTCTGTAGCCATTAGAAGATGGGTACACTATGGTCATAAAAGGAACATGGTCAGCAACAATACTCAGGTAGGTACAAAGTGTGCCAAGAAAATACCTCCCACACCATTACACCACCACCACCAGCCTGAACTGTTGATACAAGGCAGGATAGATCCATGCTTCCATGTTGTTGACGCCAATTGTGACACTACCATCCAAATGTCGCAGCAGAAATCGAGACTCATCAGACCAGGCAACATTTTTCAAATTTCCTATTGTGCAATTTTGGTGAGCCTGTGTGAATTGTAGCCTCAGTTTCCTGTTCTTAGCTGACAGAAGTGGCACCCGGTGTGGTCTTCTGCTGCTGTAGCCCATGGGCCTCAAGGTTGGACATGTTGTGCATTCAGAGATGCTCTTCTGCACACCTCGGTTGTAACAATTTGTTATTTGAGTTACTCTTGCCTTTCTATTAGCTCGAACCAGTCTAGCATTATCCTCTGACATCAACAAGGCATTTGTGCCCACAGAACTGGACATTTATCTTTTTCTGACCATTCTCTGTAAATGCTAGAGATGGTTGTGCGTGAAAATCCCAGTAGATTAGCAGTTTCTGAAATACTCAGACCAGCCCGTCTGGCACCAACAACCATGCCACATTCAAAGTCACTTAAATCACCTTTCTTCCCCATTCTGATGCTCAGTTTGAAATGCAGCAGATCATCATGATCATGTCTGTGCCTAAATGCATTGAGTTGCTGCCATGTGATTGGCTGATTAGGCATTTCTGTTAACGAGCAGTTGGACAGGTGTACCTAATAAAGTGGCGGGTGAGTGTAATACATATTTTTAAAAGGTCATTTTTGTTCTAAATTAGTTTTTTCTATTGCACTGAGCCATAAATATCCCCTTTGAAATGTCAGTTTTATGTATATCTATATTCTCAAGGTTTTCGATGAGGGTTATGTTCCTACATATAGTACGTTCCCTGAAAAAGAAGGAAAAATTACTTTAACCCTGGCTTCCAATGTTCAGGTTTTTGAGCTTGAAAGTACACATTCATATATACAGTGCCTCATTTGCATATGTAAATATAACATTTAAAAAACTTGTTAAACAAAAAAATGTCTGCAATTCTTTTATGATATATCAATCGACTGCATGGGGACTTATTGTGAAAAAAAACTACTGTTAACTTTTTTTACCCTTTTCACCCACAGTTTCTTGCCTTAAGAGGGTAAAAACCCAGACACCACCCGTTTGGCTGAACTTCAATGCATACGGCTAATTTTAAAACAGGCTGTGATTAAATCAAAGCTCGATACTGAGTGCTAACTTCCTACACTTTCATGCGGCACATGCTACGATATAAAAGCAAAAGAGGAAGCCAAGTCATGGAGACAAAAGACACTCGAGATCCGTGACACTGCAACTCTCTGGGGCCCACAGATAAGAGAGAGCCAAGTAAACACAGACAATTACTAGCCGCTAACTGCTAACACCACTAGCAACGGTGGCTTCCATGCGGATCCCATCTTTCAGCTCATTTAATTGGGCTGGACAATAGTCTGTTCTGGCCGCTCAGTAAATCAGCACGACTAGAGAACATGTGGAAAGAAGGTCAGGCGTCTCGAAGAGTCTAATGCGGAGGCTGAAACGTGTCGGTGTTGCGTCTGCCTGATTAGCATCCGATGTTTTCAACAGGTCGTTAAATACCAGCGTGCAGAGCAGTGGGGCAAATGCTTATCTAGATATTCAACACTCAGGAAACTCTTACCAGGCGTTGATATAATGACCATAAACTAAGCTTTTTAAAGTAAAAAAAATACAGAAAGACAGCAACTCCCTAAACTACTGATATTGAGGAACTTTTGTGCTTTAAAAAGCTGTCAAAGTTATCACGCCACAACATTGTTTTTTGTAGGCCGAAAATGTACGGAGATACTTTTCAAAACCAAAACAAAAGATGCCTTTCTAGTCACTACTTCGTAGTGGTGGGCAGGATTCATGAAACTTGAAACGGTCAAAGCAAATGTGTTGAAGCTTTGAAACTTTTTGAAACCAGTCTCCACAGTGACACCTAGTGGTCATTTTAATATATTTCACTGGAACAGCTTCAGCGAAGAAACAGCTAAGTAAATTGAGGTATTAAACCCCACGTTGTAGAGTTGAGATTTCAAGTGATTTAGTGAAGCGGTGAGAGTTCCTGTCTAGCATGCAGAGAAAATGCGTTCGAATCCAGGGTGATGGAGCTATAGACATTACTGTTTAAATGCTCTATTCTTGTAACGTGTTTTGTTTTAATATTGGTCTGACATCCGAATAAACACTTTGTGAATAAATGTGTCTTGTTTTAGTCATAAAAAAATAACATAATTAAAATACATCAAGTCACAAGTCTAATTCGACTTAAGCAAGTCGCACACCAGAAGCGCCGCTCGGCAACGCACCGCGCATTTCAGAATTCTAAACGTAGGTTTCTATCACGGTATACACACCGGCGCCCAGCCACGACTCAGGACACTGTTCATTTTTCTGCCGCGCCACAGAGCACCATCTGATTAGTTTCGTTTTGAATAGCCTGTGAATGTGCTCGTCTGGTGTGCGATACTTTCAACTATCATGTGCGCGCTGTGTCACGGAGCTGAGCGGCGCATCCGGTGTGTGATGCAACAGCGAAATGAACAGCCAATTATGCATATGTTTATGCATATGCATTTGTTTTATGCAGGGGATGCCCTTCCAGCCAAAATCCAGCACCTAGAGTACACTAAATTTAACTCATGAACCCCCAGTGCTAGGAAACCCATACATTCTCTCATTCACACATACACACATACACACACACGCACACTAAAGGCAATTTAGTTTTTCCAAATCACCTTTGGCGCATATCTTTGGACTGTGGGGGAAAACAGCCCATGGTGTAAATGTGTGTGTGTGTGTGTGTGTGTGTGTGTGTGTGTGTGTGTGTGTGTATACTGAGTTCCGGCATCCGCTACGTAAAACATATGCTGAAATAGTTGGCAGTTCATTCCGCTGTGGTGACCTCTGAAATAGAGACTAAGGAAAATGAATAAATTAATTTTTTATATTGTGCATCTGTTTTTACGATGCAAAATAGCACTGTTTTCAGAAATAAATTATCTGCAGTTCATCACTGTGCTCTGTTCTTAAAGTTTTAGAGCATAAAGTTTTAAATTAGGCATGTTAAACATCATATACGATTTTTAATAAGAAGCTGTCTGAATTTATAAACATTTTTATTCTTATTCATTTGAGCTGCATTGTATATGGTTTTCAGTTCAGCATCAGTTCAAACTGTTATTTTACTTATATTTTTAAGATGCTTGCAAAAGTGTTAAATGCAAGATGGAAATATTTGGTTGACACTGGACATTAACTGCTAATCTAGGATTACAAAAATAAAAGCGAAACCAAATATATAAAAACAAAAAAGAAAATCATTAATGAAAAAAGTAAACCAATAATGAAACAAACTAAAACTAAACTGAAATGTCAAATTAGTACTGAAATAAAAACTCATTTAAGAATGCTAAACAATAATAACAATGCTCCCTAGACTAAAAGAGCAGAATTATTTCAGCCCAAATTCTAGTACACATCTAAACATTTTGATTACAAATTTAACTCAAGGTTTGGGTTTGTCCATATTTTACCTAAATTTGAGTTGAAGTTTACCCTGGATGTTCTTAGAGAGACGTCTCACAGCAGCTTGAACATTTCTGAACTCCTCAGAGAATCTGTATGTTTGACAGAGGACAGAAGTCTTCTGGTGTGTTCTGGGTCATGGCAGGACAACAGACACAGGAAGAGACTTTGAGTAACCTGGGATGTTTGGCAATATAATGAGCTTCCTCACAGTCTCCAGGAAGACCATACGGATGTTGTCCACACTCTTGATCCTGCAATTTTCAAACCGTCCCAAGCCCATACTAATTGCATTTCAATGCAATTCAGGTTCTGGCTAGAAACTTTAGCTGAAACTTATTTAAAACAAACATCCACACCTTCAATACGCTGGCAGGCTGAAGAAGAGCATTCTTGTGACGGCTGGAAGGTGTGAACTCGTTCATTGTCCCGTCCCTGGTGCTCAGCAACTTGGTGTCAATGAGTCGGAAAGTCTTTTTAGAGTGGGTCAATGAAGCGCGGGTGGGGTACCATAAAAGACCCCTGAAGGCCGCCACACCTTTACATGTGAAGATGAAAACATTACGCATTTACAAATGCCTCTATGTGGTATCACTCAGCTTTTAAGACTTAAAATCAATAGGCAAATCAATTAAGCCTGTCATTGTTGGTGTGTTTCCACTTCAGCTCGTGTGTTATGCTGGTTAGGGATGCGGGTCGGAGTGTGTTATCGACACCTGAGAGACGCAGCTGTCATCTCATGTGTGTAAGACTCACACATCAAACAGACTGCAGACCCTCCTCACACTCGGCTTTATCAGAACAGTCAGATGGTGAGCAAAATGGCGGGAAAATTCAAAATACAAAGTTTCACATCTATTAAACTAAATTTAATCCCCAGGACAGATGTTTTTGGAAATCTACAAATTTTCTGTCTTGGTCAAAGATAGAAATTGTGAAATTTGGCGTTCACATCAAATTAAACTTCTGAACATTATTTTGTATTTTTTTAAATGCAAGTAACAATCTGTAAATCAAAGCTTTTGTGAAAATAAAATGTCAAAATTTTTATGAAATAATGTTGTCATTCAGCATAACATGAAACTAAAAAAAGCATTTTTATTCTGATCTACCGTAAAAAATGTAATGTAAAATGTAAAGAATGCTGCTTTTAAACATTTAGGTTAAGTCAAATTATCCCTTTTAGCTTAAATTTCATTAAATTTACTTAAAACAGGAATGTTATCTTTGAAAATTAAGTAAAAACATGAATAACTTAGTTTAATATGTTCTAATTAACATAAAAGTATGATGTCATGATATAAAAATAAGTAATCATACTAAATTAGCATTTAGTAAATGATAATGATCCTTTACAAATGGGTAAAACAGTGATTTAAAAGATTTTTTTTTAAAAATGTAAAAAGAAAATGAATTGTATTTTGAGGTCATGCTGTGTTCCTTAAAGAGAGCCGTTTAATGTGATAAAATGATTATTGGTGTAAATATGCATTACGGATTTTTTTGATACACTGGTATTGTTAAAACTAACATTTTAGCAAGTGTTCTGTAAACAACCCCAAAATACATAAAATATTTTTATGAGAAAACAAATTGACCCATCTGTCAGTCTTAAAATCTAAATACTTCTAAATCTAAAACAGAAAAAATACCAGAAAATGGGATAGGGCCTATGTGATTTTATTTATTTAGGGTAGACTGTGTTTGTTTTGTAGCCTAGCCTATTAGCAACCCTTTGAACAACAGTTTTACTAAAAGTACAACGATAAAACTGATTAGTGTAGCAAAACCATTTTGGATTTGGGGTTACCACCATTTATCAACAAGAACCATGTTTGGGGTTTTTTGTATAGTAAACCATGGTTAATTTCTGTGAGGGAACGCTGCGCACGTCTGCTTTTGCTTCACGCTGTGAACGCTAATTGTTTTTTTTTTTCGTTTGTTTTGAGACTCTCTTAATTGTTGTTGGTATCTTACTTAGCCATTAGAAGCCTCTATTATCAACCCTTCATTAACAGTGAATCTCAAACTCACCTGTAACGAGCCCTTGCCGCGGTCAGTCGGTGATCAAGTCTCTCTGTCGGCTGTTTATCAGTTTGTGGCGCTTCTTCTGTTTACCTTTTTGTTGCGGTTGTTTGACTGGGTCTTTAGTCTTTCGGCTAGATGTGTTGTTGTTATGCTGTTTGTAAGCATTCATTGCTGTTTTTATACAGCATAACATGCGTCGATGCTCTTTTTGGAGAGTTTTTTCCTAGATTTTGCTGTCATTTACAACATGTAATTAGTGTTCTCGTTGTCTGGTTTATGAAGTCTTTGAGTACTGCCTAAATGGACCGTGTACTGCACACTGTGCTCCTATAAGTATGTACTCAACTCTCTAGTATATGATCTTCATAAGGATATTTTAAATTTATGGGTATATTTTTGTTGTGTCCAAATGACGCACATGTGGGCTACTACCTAACTGTCAAGTAACATTAAGGTTATTTTAGATGTGCCACACCTACATATTAAAGCTCTGTGACAGTTAACTACATAAAGTGTCCAACAGTCACTTCATTTTGATGAACAGAAAAACTAAATGTGAGGCATGCATGTTAGTTTAATTAAAATAAACTCAATTGGTGACTTCTTTTCACGTCTCTCTGGTACATCAAATACAAATTGTCAGACTGCTAGAGTGACATTATTGGAAAAGTTACCTTAAAGCATTATCATGATTATCTGTTTACTCCTCTATGCACGACTGCTAAGAAAGCCTGAGATATTTTCCACTGAAAGCAAACGCAGCCCTCTAGTAAAAATGCTAAATGCTGGGATAGAGTCTTCTGATATGAACAATTTCAGACTTTTATTTTCAAACAAAGATCTTCCTATCATTTCTAAAATCTTTAAAAATTCTGTTAGCTCTATGCTACACTCTGATTTACTATAAATAATGTTATTTAGGACTGAAACTTCACTAAAAACTATAACCTTCGTATGCTTAATTTAAGAGTTGTTGGACCATAGTTTCACATAGTTCTCTCTTACCTTTGAGCTTTTGTGGTTAACATTTCTAACTGATGGACATTACTGTCAGTAATTTCCACTCTTTCTCAAGATGTTCTTCAGGGCTTTGTTCTTGGACCTTTGCTTTTCATTCATTCATTTATTCATTCATTCATTAATTAATTCATTCATTCATTCATTCATCCATTTGTTCGGTCATACATTCATTAATTTGCTCTGTCATTCATTTAGTTGTTCGGTCATTCATTCATTCATTTGTTCAGTCATTCATTCATTCATTTGTTTGGTAATTTATTCATTCATTTGTTCATTCATTCATTCATTTGTTCGGTCATACATTCATTAATTTGCTCTGTCATTCATTCATTTGTTCGGTCATTCATTCATTCATTCATTCGTTCATTCATTCATTCATTTGTTTGTTCAGTCATTTGTTCATTCATTCATTCATTCATCCATTTGTTCGGTCATACATTCATTAATTTGCTCAGTCATTTATTCATTTGTTCGGTCATTCATTCATTCGTTTGTTCGGTCACTCATTCGTTCGTTCATTCATTCATTCATTCATTCATTCATTTGTTAGGTCATTCATATATTTATTTGTTCTGTCATACAGTCATCCATTCATTTGTTCATTCATTTGTTCAGCCATACATTTATTCATTCATTAATTTGTTCAGTCATTCATTCGTTTACTCATTGGTTCAGTAATTTATTTATTCATTTGTTTGGTCATTCATTAATTTGTTCTGTCATACATTTATTCATTCATTCATTGGTTCAGTCATTTATTAATTCATTCATTTGGTCATTCATTAATTTGTTCAGTCATTCATTCATTCGGTCATTTATTCATTTATTTGTTCTGTTATACATACATTCCTTTTTTATTTGTTCCGTAATTTATTCATTCATTTATTTTTTCAGTCATTTATTCATTTATTTGTTCATTCTTTTATTCATTCATTCGTTTGTTTAGTCATTCATTTATTCATTAATTTGTTCAGTCATTCATTCATTAATTTGTTCGATCATTTATTCATTTATTTGTTCGGTCATTCAGTTGTTTGTTTGGTCATTCATTTGTTCGGTCATACATTTATTAATTTGTCTGGTCATTCATTCATTTGTTCGGTCATACATTTATTCATTTGTTCGGTCATTCATTTGTTTGGTCATACATTAAATTATTCAGTCATTTGTTTGGTCATACGTTCATTCATTCATTCATTTGTTTGGTCATACATTCATTCATTAGTTCGATCATACATTTATTTATTTGTTCGGTCATTCATTTGTTTGGTCATACATTCATTCATTTGTTCAGACATTCATTCAATTATTCGTTTGGTCATTCTTTTATTCATTCATTCATTAATCTGTTCGGTCATTCATTCATTCATTTATTTTCAGCTATATAAATGTTTTTATCAAAGGTTAAAAACACAACAATTGCCGATGGCCAACAGCTGCTGCTTCATTAAGATTTAATTTGGTTGTAAAGTAAATAAGCACAATTGCTGTCTTCTGTCAGGAGGTCTGTGTGTTTTCTCAGTTGCCTAAACATGCACGTACACATTTAAATCTCCATCTCTCTCTCTCTCTTTCTCTCTCTCTCTCTCTCTCTCTCTCTCTCTCTCTCTCTCTCTCTCTTTCTCTCTCACACACAGATGCCCTGTACACATTTGTTCATATAAAGCAATCCATTTGCAGTGCACATTGAGTCAGTTAACTTCTGAAAAACAGCCACTTATGATCGAGCCAAGGTCAGGCAGAGCGGATCAAAGATCTTAGGCGAATCCAGCTGCTCTGACCACTCTGTCACTCCCTTTGTGTGTGTGTGTGTGAGTGTGTGTGTCTGTGTGTGTGTGTGTGTGTGTGTGTGTGTGTGTGTGTGTGCGTGTGCGTGCGTGCATGTGTGCATGTGTGTGTGGTCTAACACTGCGCTTGCCATTTATCCCATGTAGGGTTTGTGCATGCAAATACCACATCAAACTCTGTCTATGGCAAGCCATTTTAATAATTATTCTATTAACAGTTTTAACGTCTATTTTTTTTCAATAAGTACTAGTACTTTTCATAATCTACTGGATCTTTGTTATTAAATACTAGTTCTTAGTTCAATACAAGTTATTTATTGAATACGAGTATATATTATATATTCATTCATAAATTTTTTTCAGCTTAGTCCCTTTATTAATCCGGGGTCGCCACAGCGGATTGAACCACAAACTTATCCAGCACGATTTTACGCAGCGGATGCCCTTCCAGCCGCAACCCATCTCTGGGATATATTATATATAATAATTCTATATTACATTGTTATACAGTTTTTACAATCGTTTTGCCACAAATTTCAGAACTCTGGTGTCAATTTTTAAAACTCTAGACACAAAATTCACAACTATTGCCAAAATTCTACATTTTTGCAAAATTCTTAACTCTTTTTCAAATGCTTGGATACAATACACACAAGTTAAAGATAGTTTGTTCATTAAACTAAAATCACATTTTCAATATAATACAATTAAACATCAAATTGATCCCATTTCAAAATGCAACTCAAACATTACATTTGAAATAAATGCGTATTCATTTACTTAACATTATGTTATTATCAATTGATACAAGCATTCAAAATGACAAATAACTTGCATTACTGTTGATGCGTGGAAACTGATGTACAATATTACATGTTTAGATGATAAAAGTTTCAGGATAGATCAAATGACATACGTTACCACAGAAGATGAACTGGACTACATTATCCATAGATTTCATCTTTATTCATTCTTATTCCATTATGGTTTGTTTGTTCCATGTACCTTTACAGACAATGTTTTCATATTTGTATGTAAGAATGCCCAATCACAGCAGACCAATGTCAGGTCTGGATTCACATTGACTTTTTAAAAATCTTTTCAAGGTTCTTGACTAATGAAAACACCACTGTGATGTAGAGGAGAACCTCTGACCAAATCCACAAGACCAGACTGATGGAAACACAGATGCCAAAATATAAATCTGATATATAGAAATATATGCAATTAACACACAGTTAAAATCAGAATTATTATTTTTTCCTTTTTTAAATATTTCCCAAATGATGTTAAACAGAGCAAGGACATTTTCACAGCATGTCTGATCATATTTTTTCTTCTAGACAAAGTTTTACTTGTTTTATTTTGGCTAGAATATTTTTAAACACCATTTTAAGGTGAAAATTATTAGCCCCGCTAAGCTATATTTTTGCTCGATAGTCTACAGAACAAACCATCATTATACAATAACTTTTCTAATTACCCTATCCTGCCTAGTTAACCTAATTAACCTAGTTAAGCCTTAAAATGTCACTTTAAGCTGTAGAAGGGTCTTAAAAAATATCTATTAAAATATTATTTACTGTCAATATGGCAAAGAGAAAATAAATCAGTTATTAGATTTAAGTTATTAAAACTATTAAGCTTAGAAATGTGTTGAAAAAATCTTGGGGGGTGGGGGGGGGGGGGGTTATATATAATATGTT
>CAIGQZ010001492.1:3153290-3163290 GCA_903798205.1 Danio tinwini | reverse complement strand
ATAGCACTTAAATAAATGCATAATAGATAAAACAGTTTTAGTTTTTAAAAACTGACAATTAGATTGCTTTGTGTAATAGTTGTGTATGTATTTATGTTGAGACAACAACCTTGGAATATTTAATGAAATTTAAATAGCTGAAGTCGATATTTGTTTATTTATTTATGCATTAATTTACAGAGTATTACATTACATGACACTTATTTCAGGTCAAATATGCTATTGATTATTGTTTCATTATTATTGCTTGATTATTTAACAATTTGCACATATACATGTTCTCATTCTCGCGTTTATTTGCGGACTACATCAGCCTATTTCATGAATTTAGACGTTCCTGCATTAAAACCACAAGTTTTTTTTAATAAAATGATTGCATTGTTGTCTCAAGTAAAATGCGATGTGAACTGAAAACTTGTCTAATGCACAAAGACGTTCTCTGACATGCACTGTTGAGGCAGATGATTTTTCGGATGAAGCTGTACATTTTGCTCGGGCAAGCCCGTGAGCGCAAAGCGCAGCAGCATTAGAAAGGCATTGGTATGGAAATTAATCCCTAATAGACAGTTGTTCACACATTGACATCCGCGCATTAAAATATCAATTTATCCGTATCTGGGAAAAACACAAGTCCTGGCATGTCACAGCAGATCGAGAGGTTTCATATTCAATTTTAAACGTAGCAAAATATCAAATACAAACTTTAAAAACAAAAAACACGCATTTTATGATGTAAGCGGTGCTGTGTATATATTGTTATTTGTTATTTGTAGTTTACAACAGGTGTTATTTGTAGTTTACAAATAACACGTGTAGTTTCACTCGGAATAGATGTAGGCTACTGTATTTAAAAACTGCTCCATCCAGACATATCTCGTTTCCTTTTTCCAGCATTATTTAGGGCAGTGATTTACATGTATTTCTGAGATCTGTTTTGCATTTGAATGCTGTTATTCAGCACTCTCGCTCGTAAATATTTGTGTTTACATGTTATTTTTGTATTAGGTCCACTAATCCGCTGGGTTTTCCTCCGGAGCTGCAGTGTGGAAATGGACTGCGGCTGAGGGGAGTAGCCACCGGGCGGAGAGGCGGGGTCCGGGGTGAGGGGAGGGGAGTGAGAGAGCCTGAGGATTTAAAAGCCAGTTTGTCCAGCTGGAAGGACATTCTGACCTGAACACATGACAAACAACTTCTCTGTGATCACTTCAAAGATTTTCTTGAAGGAATGAATGCCATGGACAACATGACTGCTGACTACAGCCCAGATTACTTTGACGATGCAGTGAACAGCTCAATGTGTGAATATGATGAGTGGGAACCATCATATTCTCTAATTCCCGTGCTTTACATGCTCATCTTCATCCTAGGACTCACTGGGAACGGTGTGGTCATTTTCACTGTGTGGCGGGCCCAGTCTAAGAGGAGAGCTGCGGACGTCTACATTGGAAACCTGGCTCTCGCTGACCTGACCTTTGTGGTGACCCTGCCCCTGTGGGCCGTCTACACTGCTCTGGGATACCACTGGCCTTTTGGCGTGGCGCTCTGCAAGATCAGCAGCTATGTTGTGCTGCTCAACATGTACGCCAGTGTCTTCTGCCTTACCTGCCTGAGCCTGGACCGCTACATGGCCATTGTGCACTCTCTGACCAGCACTCAGCTGCGGACCAGAGGGCACATGAGGGCCTCTCTGACAGCCATCTGGCTTCTCTCAGGAGTTCTTGCTGCACCCACACTGCTCTTCCGTACCACAGTGTACGACGTTGAGACCAACCGCACCTCCTGCGCTATGGACTTCAACCTGGTGGTAAGCCAACCAGGCCAGGAGACCTTCTGGATCGCAGGCCTCAGCATCTCCTCCACAGCCCTGGGCTTTCTGATCCCTCTTCTGGCCATGATGGTATGCTACGGATTCATCGGTTGCACCGTCACACGCCACTTCAACAGCCTGCGCAAAGAGGACCAGCGCAAGCGTCGCCTACTGAAGATCATTACCACACTGGTGGTGGTGTTCGCAGCATGCTGGATGCCCTTCCATGTGGTAAAGACCATGGATGCCCTCTCATACCTAAATCTGGCACCGGACTCCTGCACCTTCCTGAACCTCCTGCTTCTGGCACATCCCTACGCAACCTGTCTGGCCTACGTCAACAGCTGCCTCAACCCGCTGCTCTACGCCTTCTTTGACCTCCGCTTCCGCTCCCAGTGTCTCTGCCTCCTCAACTTAAAAAAAGCCCTTCACGCAAGTCCCGCCAGCTCCCTTTCTTCACAGAAGACCGAGGCCCAGTCGCTGGCTACGAAGGTGTGAGAAGGAGGGCGGAAGGGTGACACAGAATTGGGGTAACAAGTCAGCAATTACCCTTGTACTGTTACATTCTTCACAAGGACTCAAAGGCAATTCAGGTGTCGGGGATAAGCAGACTTTCCTTTTGTATCTGACTATGGGAACTTGAGGATCTGTCCCAGGACTACACGTTGGTACTCTGCAAGTAAACAAAGTTCTAAAGGACTATGCGCAGTCTGTTGTGGTGTCTCTGAGAGCACAAGCAGCTTCTGGAGCCACCTACAGAGAGCAGACTCCTCTCTGCGACAGCTGCACTCCAGACGTGTGGGATGGAGCTGAGGAGACGAGCGAGGGCTTTTCTGCTGCCTTCCGCATCTCCACCTCTTGCGTCCCCAAAGTTTCCTCTGAGCTTCATAAACTCTCTTACTTGAAGCTGCAGGGTGGTGGGTGGTCCACGGAGGGTTCTGAGAGCAATTTATGGACAAGTTTGAAACTGTATTAATGCATTTAACCATGCTTCTTACTGTCTTGTTTTTTTTTGGGTGCTTGTTTATTTTTTGTCCTTCAAGCACTTGTTCATGGGGCAGAGATAAGAACCCCGGTGGCCAGTCTGTCTTATCTAAAGCTTCAAGATGGGAGGGAGGGATGGGTGCATTACTTGAGAAGAAGTGTTGCAGCTTGATTAAAGACTTTCAGGAGGGGGTGGTGGGTGTTTTGAGGGAGACGAAAACATGGAGGGGGGTGAACTCAGACAGACAGATGGCCGTTGACAAATGTTGTCGGGGAAAAGGGACGCCCAATTAATAGGTGGCAGCTTCGACAGATGAGATACTGTGAGTGTGAGGTAATGAAATGTGTGCAAGCCAACTCTGATGATTTTTTTATTTTGACAACGTTGTGGCTAAACTGCTGTATAATGGTGTTTTATGCAGTACTCTGTGAATAAAATGTGCATTATGAATTTAAACTTGTTTGTGTGTCTGTTGTTAAAGCTCGTGGATCTGACTGGAATGTCAGTAACATTCCTTCATGTGCCGTTTTCCTGTTAACGCTGGGCCGAAGGCTAGTAGCTTTGTCCCTTATTGTCCTCAGTCAGTTCAAAATCAAAGCAAGTGACTGACAGGAAATGCATGTTTGAAGCTGGTTTCCTCGGGTTTTTTGTTTTGTACATAACGTGCATAAACTCAACACTGAAAAGCTCTTTTAAAAACAGACCAAATAAGATAATTAACATATTATTTTAAAAATATGAACAACAGCTTACTATGTTAATTTAAGTCCTCTAAATGTAAAATTTTTGGAAAAAGAAATTGTTTTGTAGATTTTTTTTTTCATGGATTTTTTTATTTGCTTTTGGCTCAGTCAGCTGTATTAGTATAACATATAATAATATAAATTAATAAATAAAGACTTATTATAAAATGTACAACTAATACTTTAGTTTAAGTAACAATTTTCACTAAAATAATAGCTAATTAAATGCCTATTATTAAGATATTGGCTGTTTATTAGTATTTATAAATAAAGTATATTTTCTGTATGATTAGTTGTTTATCGAAATTAGGAGTTTGCTGAGGCAAAAGTCTTAGTTAATTGCTTATTAATAGTAAGAATTATTTAAAATAATGTGTGACCAATAAAGTAAAATAAACAATTTGTGTGTGATAATAATAAAAATGGGCCCTGCTTCATGTTATTTTAGTATTTTGCCAAAAAAATTACATAAACATCTAGAAATGGCTTCTCTGCACATGGAGGGTCATCGGTCCCTAAACAGGCCTCCAATGATTAAGCCCCCTAATAAGCTTTAGTCAGGATATAATCATTGTCGGAGAGACTGTGCTAATCTGAGATAATTAGGGGCCTTGATGACTTTAGCATTGTCTAATATTTATCCTTTATAATAAAGAATGTAGTTATTATCAATAGCATAAACAACACTTAGCTACTTACTTACAGGGCTATTTATATCAAAGTTGATATTAAGCCACACCATATTAGTGTTTTGTAACATCTAGTTTTTTATGAGGTGAGTTGCTAACTCAACGCTTATCCCACAATCTGGAGGACCTGGACATACACAAATACACTACGGACAACTTAGCTTCACCTACATCACATGTGTTTGGACTGTGGGGGAAACCAGAGCACCTGGAGGAAACTCATGCGAACACGGGGAGAACATGCAAACTCCACACAGAAATGCCAACTGACCCAGCTGCGGCTCGAACCAGTGACCTTCTTGCTGTGAGGCAACAGAGTTATCTTAGAGTTATTCTGAATTATTTATTTCTGAAATAAAGCTATGCTGTTAATTTCATAAACATTCAAAAGAACCAACTCAAAAGAGTCATCTGTTCAAACTAGATTTTTATGGCTTATGTTTTTGAATCATTTAAAAAGAACCAGCTCATATGAGTACTTCGTTCAGGAATCAAACTGGTCACAATGTTTGTTTCTGAATCACTATAAATAGAACAGACAGAGTCTTCAGTTTGGGAATCAGACTTATTTTTCTGCATTTGTTTTAGAAACTAAATACAGTTATCAGAACGAACGATTGGGGCTCAGTGGTTCGCATTGTTGCCTCACAGCAAGAGTGTCGCTGGTTCGAGCCCTGGCTGGGTCAGTTGGCATTTCTGTGTGGAGTTTGCATGTTTTCCTTGCATTTGCGTGGGTTTCTTCTAGGTGCTCCAGTTTCCCCCACAAGTCCAAAGACATGCGGTACAGGTGAATTGAATAAACTAAATTGGCTGTACTGTACATGTTTGAATGAGTGTGTATAAATGTTTCCCAATACTGGGTTGCAGCTGGAAGGGCATCCACTATGTAAAACATATGATAAAATAATTGGTGGTTCATTCCGCTATGGCAACCCCTGATGAATAAAGGGACTAAGTCGAAGGAAAATGAATGAATAAGACTGAAAGGTTATGAATTATTTAAAAGAATCAGATCATAAGAATAATTAGTTGCAGGAATCAAGCTACACTGCTTCTTTTAAATATGCTCATGGATCACTCAAAAGAACTGACTCAAATGAATTGTTTATGAATCAAGTTATTTATATATATATATATATATGTATGTATGTATAATTATATATAATATGTATATGTATTGTATTATATACATATATAATATGTATATGTGTATATGTATAAATTGACAATCAAGACTTTTTTTTATCCAGTTGGAAGTACATTCTGCCCTGAACACATCACAAACAATTTCTCTGAAAAGATAAATACCTGTTTGGACACTTTTTAATGTCTTAGAATTAATTAAGGATAGAAATAAACAAGCTTCTGAAGCCACAATGTTATAAAACTTCATTCATTCATTCGATTTCCTTCAGCTTAGTCCCTTATCAGGGGTCGCCACATCGGACTGAACGGCCAAATATTCCATCTTATGCTTTTTGCAGAGGATGCTCTTCCAGCCACAACCCAGTGTTGGGAAACACCCATACACACCCACTCACACATTCATACACTAAGGCCAATTTTGTTTACCCAGTTCACCTATAGCACATGTGTTTAGATAGTGGGAGAAATCGGAGCATCCGGGGAAAACACGTGAACACGAAGAGAACATGCAAACTTCACATAGTAATGCCAACTGGCCCAGCCAGGACTCGAACCAGCGACTGGGTCTCCGTGCCACCGCTTTAATAAAACATTTTAAAAATAAATATTATTATAAATAAAAATGTAAAATGAGTTTAAGCCAAAAAAGCAACAACAAAAAACATTAAATTGTAGTAAATATGTAAAAACTGTTAAGCACATTGGACAGTTTCTGCTAAAGGAATACATGTAAATAAACACTAAAAGGCGGTTAAATTAGATAATTTAATCTCATTTTAAGATTATTGCTAATACAATAGCCGACAGACTGAACGTGTTACAGTACAGAGATTATGAGGCGAGAAAAACACATCTGTTGAGTGGGAAACACAAAGCACAAACAAAAGGGAGTGACATTAAAGGGATATTTCTTATCCTTCAGCTTAGTTCCTTTATTTATCAGGGGTCGCCACAGTGGAAGGATCCGCCAACTTATCCAGCATTTGTTTTACACAGTGGATACCCTTCCAGCTGCAACCCAGTACTGGGAATTTCCATACTGGGAAACACCTATACACACTTATACACCATGGCCAGTTTATGTAATTCACCTAGCACATGTCTTTGGACTGTGGGGGAAACCGGAGCACCCATGCGAACACAGGGAGAAGATGCAAACTCCACTCAGAATTACGAACTGACCCAGCCGGGGCTTAAACCAGTGACCTTCTTGCTGTGAAACAACAGTGCTAACCCGTTAAAGGGACAGTTCATCCAAAAATTGTAATATACTCACCCTCAAGTTGTTCTAAAACTTTTTGAGTTTCTTTCTTTTCATTCTGTGAACACAAAAGAAGATATTTTGAAAAATGTTGGAAACCTGTAATCATTGACTTCCATGTAGGAAAAGCAAATACTATGGACACCAATAGTTACAGGTTTCCAGTTTTTTTCAAATTTTTTATTTGCCGTTCAACAAAAAAGAAAAAAAGTCAAACAGGTTGAAAGAAGTGAAGGCAGAGTATATGATGACTAAATGTTCGTAGCTAGTTTTATAGTTTCACGGTCAGCGGCATAGATGAAGGTGGACTTCAGGTTGAACTAACACTTTAAAATAGTAGAGGAAAGATGAAAGAATCGAGGGCCTTTCATTTATAGACAACACAAGTGTGTTTTCAATGTGTGTGTGTGTGTGCAGTTGCTAGTGTGTGTTTGTGTTTGTGTGTGTGTGTGTGTGTGTGTGTGTGATTGTGTGTGGGTGGGTGGGCCACTGACCACCTTTGTGTTTATTTTGGTTTGTTTGTTTATTTTCTGTCAGGGTTGTAAGTGAAAAACGAAGACAGGAAATATCTATTTTTAGATGCCTGATGAATAAACTTTTTCCTGTGAATTTGTATTTAATGAATCACTGTATTTAATGTATTTACTGAATTACTCGAAGAAATAAAAATTAAAAAATGTTAATGTGTGTCTATATGGAGGTTGGTGTGTTTCTCTGGACTAGGAAGTGTGTCAGTGTGTGTGTTTCTGGTGTCTGCTGCAAACATGTTTCTTCGCTAACAGCTGCAGTATGTGGGCACAGATCAAATGCTGGTCTCAGTATTGGCGGCAGGTGTCAAATTATACCTTAGGTTTTCTAAAAAAACCTGAACAATGTTTTTAGGGACGTTTTCAAAGATGTTGTAAAGACTTAGAACAGTAATTTAATCTTCCGGATAAATGTGAATTTCATGGTGTGAAGTTGCATGTGTTAAACGAGCTGCTTCCTGTGCTTTAAAGTGAAACGTTTATATGGTGGAAGAGGGAAACCTGACAGTGTAGCGTCGAACAAAGGGAACATGAAATAAAACTTCAAAAATGTTTTGCAACCTACTCCATTTGAGAAAGTTAATCCTGTACAGCTTTTTACTGAGTGTCATTCCTAAACTGATCTTTTAACATCCATGGAACCTTTCCATTGTACTAAAGGTTTATTAAATATAAATTTATTAAATATAAATTTATTAAATAAATTTTAGTTGTAATTCAGTTGAAGGCCCACAAGATTATCAACCACCAACAGACAATATTGGTTTGGTTATATACACAAACTGCAGTTTTGTCATCTGCTGTTTTAAATTGTTTAAGTTGGATTTAGGTTGATTGTCAGTGTTTTTATTGTTCATCAGCTTAAAAATATTCTTAAGTGATATTTTTCCTCTGTGGTGTGGTGTGGCCTTTTTTGAATGTAGATTGATTTTTCAAACTATATGTGAATTGTCTGATAGAGTTAAACCTGATGAAGGTACATTTTTATGTTACTGTTATTTATTTATTTTTCAGAGCATCCTGCCCAGCAACAGCTACATTTACTCAACCAATAACATGAGTTTTGGTGCGGGCAGTTTGTTTGCCAACCAATGGATGACAGTAAGGACTGCTTAAAGAAACATTTTGAAAACAAAATTTTACAGTCATCTGATGACACTTATGCAGAAATAAATGGAGGAAATATATACGATTTAGGAGTTTATTTTATATTTTAAAAGTCTAGATCAGTCTCTCTGCTTTAAAATGTAAAGTTTAATTCAATGTTACTTTCCATTACATAGTCATCTTCATTTCTAAAGTGCTTTTTACAATGTATATTGTATCAAAGTTGCTTTAGTACATAGGTCTCAATCTCAATTCCTGGAGGGCCGCAGCTCTGCACAGCTTTGCTCCAACCTTTTCAAACACAGCTGATCCAAATAATCGAGGCGTTCAAAAGAGTCACGGGAACACCTTCATTAGTTGGATTGGCGGTGTTTGATCAGGGTTGAAGCAAAACTGTGCAGAGCTGCGGCCCTCAAGGAATTGAGATTGAGACCTATGCTTTTGAAAAAACACGAAAATAATTGTGGAACATGTTCAGCATAACAGGCAGGCAGCAGAATAGTGGTAGAATGCTGATTCAGTTCAGTTAAATGTGAATATCACTGTTGAAGGACAATTCACCAATGAGCAGCTCCACCGAATACAACCAAGCAAGTCTGAGGTGACAGCGGCAAGAAAACAAAAATGGCGGGAAAAACTCTTCAGGGAAACCAGGCCAAAATATTAAAATTGAAACGGGCCAGTGGACCAGTTCTCCTCTTAAAGATAAAATAAAAAAGGATCTACCACATTTGAATTTGATATTATATCTATAATCAATTGTTCTAAATTATTTGAACATATTGAAAATGAGGGGCTGTAATACAGCAGGAGCTCACTCAAATACTGGGGAGCTAAGCCATTAAGGGCTTTTTATGTAGTCAATAATATATTAAATGTTATATGATGTTTAACAGAGAGCCAATGCACTGCTGACCGAAGTTTCTGCAAAACCTCCTATTATTTGTTATAAATGTAATAATGTATAAATTGTTGTATGACCTATTGCCAGACTCTTGCTGTGAATAGGAACCTCAGCTCTTCCTGTCTAACACACATTGTTTCACACATTGACCCCTAACCATAGCTTCAACTTAAAAAAGCAGGCTGATGAAATGACAAGCTCAAACGATGATCACATTAGTGTTATAACACTGAGAGATCAGTGATGGCAAATGCTGTTAATGAGGAAGTGGAGATGATGGTGGATATTTATCAGAGAGCAGATACTGTGAGTTGTCATGATTTGGAGTCAAGCACAGAGACGCAACAGCCGCTTCAGCACACAGGTACATCATTTATCTCATACACTTTATACACGGGGGGTTTCTACTATGAGAATGAAGTTGCTGGACTGTACTTACACTGGATCTAATTTGCTCAGTTACATGAACATATTACATAGAAGTGTTCTTCAGAAAAATGTCAGATTTTTTTTTAAAATCCTTTGTAAGTTTGTTTACAGTTAAACTGATCTTCATCACTTTTGTATGTTAGCTTTGCCTGAAATGTTTGTATTAATTTGGTTTTATTTGAAAAACATGATCTTGCTAAATTCTGGTGTGAATGTCTTTTGAGCAGAGATGTATAAAGTACTAGAGACCCAGACGTAAGTAAATGTACAAGTGCTCTATCAAAAAAGTGACTTGAGTAGAAGTTGAAGTGCTCTTTAAGCACAATACTTAAGTGGAAGTACTAAAGTATTCAGCATTTTTTGTACTTTTGTACAAGTATTGCAAGTAGTTTATTAAAAAAT
>CAIGQZ010001492.1:3130040-3152890 GCA_903798205.1 Danio tinwini | reverse complement strand
AAATATCTTTTTTGGGGCACAGGATTAAGCAAAACAAAAAGAACCATCGTTTACGATTTATAATATAAGTAAATAAAGTAAATAAATAAATAAATATATATATACACCATTCAGCGTGACAGCCTTTATGATAGACAGTTAACGTTATGTGAACATTGCAGCATGATATGAACCGCGGGTAGCTAACGGTAGCTAACTTATCTAGCTCCTATGGATAGCTCAAACTGCTGTTTTGTGTATTATATTATCTTTAACTTGACATGTTACTTCAAATCCGACGGTAGAGTATGCACTTCATTCTATATGAACTGTCTTTCACTCTGACAAATGCAAACATTGGTTCTAAATAGGGTCACGGGTGGTCTTTTTCCTCATGGCTACGAACAGTTGAAAGTTAAGGAGTTGAATTTCTGGGTTTTCCATGTCTAAAACAAACTAAAGTGCCCTCAATGCAGGCAGGCAGCACTGTCTTCTTTGATCATCTGATCAATGAATGATTGATTCGTAACATTTTTATAATTGTAACGTGTAACTATGCAACACATAAAAAATCTACTGGAGTAAAAGTATTAAGCTCATCAAAAATATGTACTGAAGTAAAAGTAGAAGTAGGAGAAGAAAACAATACTCCAGTAGAGTACAGATACAACCTTTTAGTACTTAAGTACAGTAGTGAAGTAGTTCTACTTCGTTACTATACATCTCTGCTTTTGAGCCAAAATGATTGAAGAAAAAACTGTAAATATTCTTACTGTCATAAATCAATATATTCTTACTGTGAATCAAAAGTGTGAAGTGTTGAAATGCATTTTTGTGTTCTTTGTTTTCAGGAAGCGTCTCGGTGAAGAGCAGAAAGCAGAGAGCAGTTGAAGTGTGTTTGTGTGTGTTGTCTGCTTTTCTGTTGACGGCTGTAATAGTGCTCATCATCCAGAGAAAACACTTACTAACTCACATCGCTGAACTCAATGAAGAAAGAGAGCTGTTACAGAATCACAACAATAACCTGACTGAAGAAAGAGAGCAGATACTGAAGCACAACAATATCCTGACTGAAGGAAAAGAGAAGCTGCTTATAAACAATAAAAGACTAACAGCAGAGAAAGAAGATTTACAGATCTAGAACAAGATTGTGACTGAAGAGCAGATAAAACACAAGCTTGATGAACTCTACCATGGCCTTTATGAACAAGGTCATTATTTTAATAAAAAAATGATTAAAACTGATCACTCCAGTAAATATGCATAAATGTATTTCACAAAGACCAAGTTAAACTTATAAAAAACATTTAGTGAAGTTTATTTATAAACTAATTTCGAGAGAATCATGTGATTATGATTGAACACGGCTGGTCATGCATTAACCATGTATGACCAACCAATCAGACGATTTCTAACCCACTATAAAGAGCCAGAGTTTCTTACTACAGTCATCTTCGTTTGAAGAATTCCCCCTTCCACCCCTACTCCTCTTCTTTTCCTTTCATAGGGCGGCACGGTGGCCCAGTGACTAGCACTGCGGCCTCACAGCAGGAACGTCACCGGTTCAAGTCCTTTAACAGACTGGCTGTTGTTTCTGTGTGAAGTTAGCATGTTCTTCCCGTGCTTGCGTGGGTTTCCCCCGGGTTCTCTGGTTTCCTCCCACGTTCCAAAAACATGCACTACAAGTTAATTGAACAATCTAAATTTAGCACTAGTCAAACTTTATCCATCAGCATATCTCTCCGTAGCGACTATTTTCTGTCATCAACTCTTACAAAAGGGGGGAGTTCTCGAGATCTACCTGAGCTCAAAGCTCCCCTCTTGCCCCGCAAATGGGAGGGAGCCCAGGGCTCAAGGACCTTTTGAGCTCAGGGCTCTCTCCCGGGACAGCATGCCAAACTTGCTTATAATCAATCATCAGCTAAGTGTGAACTCTTGAAAACTGCTTTATTAACAGATCAGCGCTCTGACAACTTTAAGTGGATTTACTACAACTTCAGTTTCTATTATATTTCGTCTAAGAAGAAGAGCTGGAGTGACAGCAGACAAGACTGTCAACAGAAAAACGCAGATCTGGTCATTATAAAGAGCCCAGAGGAAAAAGTGAGACAAGTCAAAGATTTTGCTTGTTTGTGCACATTGATGTAAAATGGTCTTATTTATTTATGTTTGTTTGTATTAGTGGTTTAGATATATAGTTTAGTTTTATGGTTTCTTTTTACATGATAGATGTTTTGCTGACTTGTATTACTGTTCAATCATTACAGGAGTTTGTAAAGAAGCTGGCTGTCTCAGATTTTTGGATTGGTCTGAAAAAAATAGAGGAAGTGTGGAGATGGGCTGATGGCGGTTCAGTGGCAGATTGGTGAGAGAGCACTGAACCATTAGTATAAAGTCTCTCTATACCACTAAAATCATTTGAAGTCTACTGACAATAATTGTCTTTATTGTTGTTTCAGGTTCATGAGATTTCAGTATTCCAGTCAGCCACATCGTTACTGTTCTCTGATGAATTCATCAGGATGGAAAACTGCTTCATGCACTGATACAAACTACTGGATCTGCAAGAAAACTATTATTCTTTTAAAATCCCTCATTACATCAAATAAATATGAACATATACAGTGAGATAAATCCAAATGTAAAATAGTTGTTTTTTTATTGTTAGACTGGTATGTCACATTTGAAATGAGGATAAAAGGTCTTGATGAGCTCTTTACTGCAAAACAAACAAAAAAAACCCCACAAGTGAATTCTTAATAATTTTATATTTATTCAGTTGAAACCAAAGGAATTAAAGTTGGCACAGAATCTGAATATACTGAACGATAACAGGTCAGAACATGGTAATGACATATCAAGAGCCTCAAACACCATTGTTTCCTTATTCTCATGTAAATCATGTGAATGACAAACCCCAGTAGAAAAACAGGCCAATCAAAGCAAAACACAGACTCTGACAATGTTCACATGATTAATATGCAGTCTCCAGGCTGTGTTTGATTGGCCACAATGTTTCCTAGTGAAATTGCTACAATTATATTTTCCCCACTTTTTTTCCCCATGCCATATCAATTCAGCTCTTAATGTGTTTTTCTAGTGAAAGGACAGCAATAAACTTAATAAAACTCATCCGCTTACATCAAGTCTGATATTATTTATTGTGTGTTGTCTGTCATGTACATGAAACCCACAAAATACAACACTAAATATGTCTCTGTCAGTCCTGTTTGTCAGGTATGATTATAATTTAGCCTTTATTCCAACTACAACACATGACTCAGGAGCAGTTACGGACAGATAGCTAACTCACTCCTAATGTGAACCTCTTTTCCATTTCACTTTGCCAAAGCATTTACTCCACTTGTTAAGATTTTGATTCATATAAAGTATGATTATCTGTATTTCAGAGTACATCATGCTGTGTGATTATTAGTTGATGAGAGCTGATCCTTTTGTGTTCAAAATGAACAAAAAATGTCTGGGGACAATGTTTTAACACTGACAGCTGTGATTGCAAGACAGTTAGTACTTGTTTTAGTAGTTAGTACTTGTTTGTTCAGGTTAGCAACAGTAACTAAGCAGGATTGGCTTATAAACAATCAATTAGGAAGCCATTTGTGCAGCTTTCTTAACATCCTGCACTGCACCAGCAGCAAAGACTCAACATGTGTTTGAGGGCAGAGCTGGTATGTTTTACCATTTCCTGAATGTCACGTGTCTCATATATTGACCACTAAACATACTAAATTTAGTTTCAACTTTAGGTTAAAAGGCAGGCTGACAAAATGCCAAGATAACAGGATTAACACACTGCTATAATGTACAACAACACTGAGAGATCAAAGATGAATGAAATGGACAGAGAAAGAGTGGAGATGGTGGATATTTCTGACAGCGCAGAGACTGAGACGTCATGATCTGAAGACAAACACAGAGAAACAGCAGCCACTTCAACATACAGGTACTTGTGTCATTCAGCTCATACGCTTTATACAGGGTGTACAAACACGCAGTTTGTAACTTCAACGTCCAGGGATTCTGCTGTCATTTGCTTCCAGTTATTTTATCTGTGTGAAAAACAATATATTTTATTAAAAGTATTTTTATATTATCATAATCATCAGATTTATTTAGCTTTAGCAGAAAATGAATTGGACGTCTCAGAAATTCACAGAAGATAATTTACTTCTGTATTGCAAAAGAAGAAGAATAACAGGCAGGCAGAATTACTGAAGTGACTCACAGTTGTCTCTGTTGCATTTTTGGTTTTATTACTTTTTTCCCAATAAGGTGAGAGATCTTCATTAACTGTTTTAGGAGGATATATCTGTGTGTTACAGATTAGCGTTATCATAAGAGTGAATGAGAAGTTTGAAGTGTTGAAATATTGTGTTCTTCATCATCAGGAAGCCTCTCGGTGAAGAGCAGAAAGCAGAGAGCAGATGAAGTTTGTTTGTGTTTGCTGTGTGCTCTTCTGTTGACGGCTGTAATAGTGCTCATCATCCAGAGAAAACGCTTACTAACACACATCACTGAACTCAATGAAGAAAGAGAGCTGTTACAGAATCACAACAATAACCTGACCGAAGAAAGAGAGCATTTAAAAAAGAAGGTTAATGAACTCCAGCATGTCTTTTATACACAGGGTAATCGTGTTTATTCTCCCTAAATCAATAAAAACTATTTAAATTTTTCAAGTATAAATCTTTTTTTTTCTTCTTGATCATTCCACTCGAAACAAATAAACAACAGCATTCACATTATGCATAAATCAGACTAACCATCTGAAAAACATTTACACTGAGTTGCGTTTACAGATCAGCGCTCTGACAACTTTAAGTGGATTTACTACAATTTCAGTTTCTATTACATTTCAGCTAAGAAGAGCTGGAGTGACAGCAGACGAGACTGTCAACAGAGGAAAGCAGATCTGCTGATCATAAAGAGCGCAGAGGAAAATGTGAATCTTTTGAATATTTAGTTTGTTTGCACACAATGATGTATAATGATCTGTTTTATATATTCAGCATTTTAGAGATTACCTTTTATTGTTCAATAATCACAGGAGTTTTTACAGAAGGCTGCAGCTTCAGGTTAATTTTGTATTGGCCTGACAAAAACAGGAGTGTGGAAATGGATTGATGGCAGTTCAGATTGGTGAGAGATCACAGCATTTAACTGATTATTAGTCTAAAAGTCTCTTTGTTGTCACACTCAACAAAAAAACGAAACATTGGTGTAACTTAATTTAATTATAACAGATTTCCACATTAAAATTAATTTATTCTAACGTATTTAAATTCTGTAATCTCAACTTCATTCATTAATTTTTTCCCGGCTTAATCCCTTTATTAATCTGGGGTTGCCACAGCGGAATGAACTGCCAACTTATCCAGCATATGTTTTACGCAGCGGATGCCCTTCCAACCACAACCCATCTGGGAAACACCTATACACACTCAATCACACACATACACTTTGGACAATTTAGCTTACCTAATTAATCTATACTGCATGTCCAGCCTGATCTCACGAGGAAACGTAAGTATTTTACGTTTTGTCAGTTTAGTGTCTAATTCATACGAGTTCAGTCGTATGAAAATGTACGAGTTTAAAAAGGAGGCGTGGCACCTAATCCCCTAACCCCTAACCGCAACCGTCATTGGGTGATCAGCAAATTATCATACGAATTAGCCACTAAATCAAAAAGTTTCGAATTGCCATGAGATTGCGTTGGCATGTCTTTGGACTTGTGGGGGTAACCGGAGCACCCATGAGAACACGGTGAGAACATGCAAACTCCACACAGAAATGCCATCTGACTCAGCCGAGTCTCGAACCAGCGACCTTCTAGCTGTAAAGCGATTGTGCTACCCACTGCACCACCGTGTTGCCTAATTTCATTTTATTTTAGGCAAATAAAGTTTATGAGCAAAATTCTGTTTTAACCATTTGTGGCTAATCACTTTCATTTGAATTACCCTCTGGACAGCTTAATCAAAATATTTCAATTGTTAAATTTGGTCACAGACTTTTCTGTTATTTATTTCAGTTCAAACTGCAATTGCTTCAATAATGCCTACAGTTGACTGAGACTGATCTCAGAAATTATTTTAGAACAGCTATTGCTCTCTGCACAAACTAACAAACAGCATTTTTGCTGATTAATCTGCCAACACTCAAATCATGGATGCTTCGGCAAGATGGTAACCTCAAAACATTACAAGAAACTCTTCTGAATCTTCAAACTAAATGAAGATTAAACTCTAACAAGTCTTTCTATTAACTTTAAACACCTAAGATTACTTTTATTGTCAAAATTTTCCTCTTTTAATTGATTACCATGCAAAGCTTGCTGCTACATATCTACTAACCAGGTAGTTGGACCATCACAATTCCTTCAAGTTGTCTTAACACAAAACAATTAAGTTAACCTAATGTTTTGTCACCTTGGATTTACAGTATAAGGTTCTATCTGCGTTCTAAATGATTTTGAGAAATTGAGCTTCAACGTTTTTGAATTCCATATAGCAAACATATGTGTGTAACATTTGTTTTTAAATAAAAAGTCTTAAAATGTAAACAACTTATAAAAAACATCCCATAATGTAAATAAGTTGTCAATTAATAAATCAATAGCTCAATTTTGACAAAAATGTCAGATAGAACCTTATAACTCTAAGGCCCCAGGTCCGCCCCTGTCTTGCGAGAGGAGATTGCTGTCCTCCTGGCGAAGGATGCAATCGAGCCGGTCCCTCCAGCCAAGATGGAGAGCGTTCAGAATGCTCATTTAACACTTACTATCACACATCACTAAACTCAATGAAGAACGAGAGGAGATACTTATCAAATATGAGCAGATATTGACCCACAACAATAATCTGACTGAAGAAAGAAAGCAGTTAGAAAAGAAGATTGATGAACTGCAGCACGGCTTTAATACACAGGGTAATTGTGTTTGTTCTCCCTAAATCATTCAACTCTTTTGAATTTTTCAAATTTAAATCATTTCATTTTAAATCATTACACTTCATACAAATAAGCAATGGCATACGTTTGAGCTACCATTTAAACCATCTGAACTAACATTTAAAAAGGTTGTATTTACAGATCAGCTTACTGAGAACTTTAAGTGGCTTTACTACAATTTCAGTTTCTATTATATTTCATCTGAGAAGAAGAGCTGGAGTGACAGCAGACGAGACTGTCAACAGAAACAAGCAGATCTGGCCATTATAAAGACCCCAGAGGAGAAAGTGAGTCTTTTGATGTATAATGTTTTTTTTTTTTTATTAATAATAACTGTATTAATTTCAGTATTTTATAAATTATGTTTTATTGTTGAATGATCACAGGAGTTTTTACAGAAGGCTGCAGCTTCAGGTTCTTTTTGGATTGGCCTGACACAAACAAAAGGAGTGTGGAAATGGACTGATGGCAGCACTGTGGCGGATTGGTGAGAGAAACTGAATTTAACAGATTAGCTCAAAAGTTTCTCCATTGTCACACAATAAAAAAATCATCAGTGCAACATTTTATTTATGACACACATTTGAATTGTGATTTTTCAATTTATTTTTATTGATTTATTTTAAGTTTTTTGAATTGCATAATCTCAACTTCTTTAGGCAAATAAAGTTCATGAGCAAAATTTATTTTCTAATCACTAGTGTCTAATCACTTTCATTTGAAATAGCCTGTGAACGCAATATATCAATATATTTCACTTGTTTAATTTGGTCAAAGACTTTTCTGTTATTTATTTCAGTTCAAATTGCAATTGCTTCAATAATGTCTACAGTTGACTAAGACTGATCTCAGAACTAATTTTAGGACAGTTATTGCTCACTGAGCAAAGCAGCAAACAACATTTTGCTAATTAATCTGCCAACACTCAATGCATGGGTGCTTCAGCAACCTCAAAACATTACAAGAAACGTTTCAGAATCTTCAAACTAAGTGAAGATTAAACTCTAACAAGTCTTTCTATTAACTTTAAACACGTACTTTTATTGTTGACATTTCCCTCTTTTAATTCAATACCAAGCAAAGCTTGCTGGGAACTACATATCTACTAACCAGGGGTGCGTTTCCCAAACAACGACGTTACTCGCGGCTGAACTATCATAGTGCGATGCATCGTTTGGCAAAAGAACGATGTAGTGACGAGTGTTTCCCAAAACCCGTAGTTTCTCTGTCGCAGATCCATCGCTTGAACCACGTTAGTTATAACGTAAAACGTCCATAATGATGCTCTAAACGGGGTGGAGTAACTACTTTAGAGAACAACCCCATCATTTCTTTGTGCAAATGATATTGTTTTACACAAACACGCATTTAAAATAAAATCCAATATTAGTTTTGGTAAAAACATGCACTCGTTTTCCATATTAATTAAAATATATGTAAATGGCAAATATAGGGCCTGTGTTTGCTTTACTAATATTATTGAGAAGTTGAACATTACATATTCTTTTCTAAAACAGAATCACTTACAAAAGCAAACACTATTCTAATATTATATAAATCATATAAATAAATAAATAAATAATGAGGCTTTTTATTATAAATATATTTACTTTAATAATAATATTAATCATGATGATGATGATGATTATTATTATTATTATTATTTAGGATATTGTTTATTTATAATTTTTTTTTTTTTACAATTTGACATGCAAACCACAGCAGAAAGTTCTAACCAACAGACCTATGTCATATACAGCAGAGAAACTTAATAAATAACCTACTAAAAAATAAAAGAATTAACGTATGCTATATGTTTTTTATTTTCACAAGCTTTGGAGACGTAACATAATTTCCACTTTTTAATATACCTATAGCTTTCGCCATGAGGCTGTGTTCAAAATGATATCAAAGTTTTTAAAGTGCACTGCGAAGGGAGCACAATTGTAAACATGAAGATCGTTAAAACTGATCTGCAAAAATACTTTGAAAGCAAATTACACCTAGAAGAGATTACTTTAATGTTTTTTTTATTTTTAATAACTCCAACTTTGAATGTTAAAATGTTCTAAATGAGTAGGGAATAGGGGGGATAAGTGGGAATAGAACACAGCCAGGAACTATGCTTCTAACTACAGCTCCAGAGGTGTCATTACAAGTGCTCAAGTTTGCGACGCAGTTTGCGAATGTTCGTTGGAGCGATGGATTTGGGAAACAGCAAATCAACGAACTATGTTTGTAACGACGGAACTTGCGACCTTAATTGGCTAACGATGGTTTTGGGAAACGCACCCCAGGTAGTTGCACCAACACAATTGCTGCAGGTTGTCTCAACACAAAATGATTAAATTAACATAATGTTTTACAAATTTAAGTTGATTGAACAAAACAAATAAATTGGCCAAAGAAATTTCACAAATTGGGCAGTAATCAGTTTTTTTGAGTGCACTATATATCATATACACTTAATTGAATGAACAAACTGAAAATCTGTTGATTGCATTTTAGGTTTGGGAGATTTCAGTATTCAAGCTTGTACAATTATAACTGTGCTCTGATGACTTCATCAGGTTGGAGAACTGGGCCATGTACTTCTTCAAACTACTGGATCTGCAAGAGAACAATTCTAAAATGATGCACTACATAAAATATGTATTAATTAAATGTGTGCATAAAATGAAATAAACCCATCGTGTATTTGTAAAGCAGCAGTTTAGCTTTGTATTTTTAAGTATATCATTATACAGTATGCTATTTTTTATTAAATATATTTGCTGTGTGATCCACCATTTTTTATGTACAATAAGGTAAACTATATTTATTTTCAAAAATTGTTCACTGGGGCAAAACTTTTGTAAAAAGTTATTTTACTCTATCTTTATGTGAATAAACACTTGCACACACTCATGGTTCAAATATTTTTCTGCAATCAAAACTTAATAGAGAATTGAGAAATTGTTTCTGGAGTTTAAACATCATAACTATTCTGGAGCAGCATAGACTCAACCAAAAGCATGAGTTTAGAAGTGGAGCTGTGTTTTTACAAATCAATGCTATTTGCTGTTTGTTTCTAATAACGAGTTTTGTTTTTTTTCTTCACTTGGTGTATATGATATTTATAGCCTAGCAGGTATATTACAGCACTTCCTTTCCCGGCAGCTTGGATGTCACGTGTTTTATACAGTGAAAAAAAAATCAAGCAATCTGAAAAAAGAAAAAAATTTTCATGTACAAAACTGAGAGATAAGAGATGGCAGATGTTGAAATAGACTGAGGAGAAAGAGCAAAGATGATGGCGGATATTTATGAGAGCATGTTACTGTGAGACACCATGATCTGAAGACAAACAAAGAGACACAGCAGCCACTTATAATCATATGATGTATATGTCATACAATACCCAATTTTTTTATTTACCTATTAGCCAGACAGAATAAAGAAGACAGCTGTTGGGCAGACTAAAGTAACACATGTATTCCTTATTTTTATCTCTCGTTTTATTTAAAAAACAGAAGATTGAATGAATAATGGTGTGAATCTCAGAAATACTGTAAATTTTTTCAGTTATAAATAAAGAGATCTGACCAGAGACGGCAGAAGTACACACATCCTTTACTCAATCTGAAGTACAGATACTCATGTTTAAAATGACTCTTGTAAAAGTTGAAGTGCAGTTTTGACTACACTTTTGTACTCAAGAAAATGTAAAGAAAGATGGTAAAAATGTACTTAAGTAAAAAGTATCTATTACTACTAATTAGTTTCAGTTGATAGGTAACTATCCGGTTTCCCCCACAGTCCAAAGACATGCTGTATAGGTAAATAGATAAACAAAATTGGCCGTAGTGTATAGCGTGTGTGTACGTGTGTATGTGAAGGTTGCAACTGAAAGGGCATCTGCTGCATAAAACATATGCCAGAGTAATTGGCGACCCCTGATAAATCAAAGAGTAAGCCAAAGGATAGAGAGTGAGGATTGATAGGTAACTAGAGCTCACATCATATTGATACATTTAAGAACTTACATTTGAAATTTTGATGTACAATTTTGGTTGCCAGTTTTATGAAAGTATCACAGCCTGCAATATTGCCCAACAACATTGCTCAAAAAGTCGCCCCATGTATCATCATCCTGTAGCAAACTCACAGCAATCAGGAGTTTTTGCGGCTGCTAGATCAAGAACAACAGCTGCCATTCATGTTCTTTCACTCTAAAAATTATTCTGTAGTCCTGTATCTCTTTATAAATAAATAATTTCTTTATATTATGGGCGGCGCGGTGGCACAGTGGGTAGCACTGTTGCTTCACAGCAAGAAGGTTGCTGGTTCGAGTCCTGGCTGGGTCAGTAGGCATTTCTGTGTACTGTAGAGTTTGCATGTTCTCCCTGTGCTCATGTGGGTTTCCTCGGGGAACTTCGGTTTCCCCCACAGTATAAAAACACATGCGCTATAGGTGAATTGGGTAAGCTTAATTGGCCATAGTGTACAGTATGTGTGTGAATGAGTGTATGGGTGTTTCCCAGTGATGGGTTGCAGCTGGAAGGGCATATGCTGCGTAAAACATATGCTGGATAAGTTGGTGGTTCACTTACAGACCTCTCATGCGTCTAAATTTGGTTCTATTTTAGGATATTGCTTTTTAAGATGAGATAAAATAAATCCAGATGTATATGACTGGACTGAAAAGTAATTATACTGAAACTGAATTATTAGCCTAGTGAGGCTTTCCTGGGTGTTGTTTGTTTGATGTATAATGATGTATAATGATCTGTG
The DNA here is from genome assembly GCA_903798205.1 of Danio tinwini. Taxonomy (NCBI): domain Eukaryota; kingdom Metazoa; phylum Chordata; class Actinopteri; order Cypriniformes; family Danionidae; genus Danio; species Danio tinwini. The sequence continues at coordinate 3,141,166 of CAIGQZ010001492.1, read as the reverse complement.
TAAATGAATATTAATTTAATTTCAGTATTTTATAGATTATATTTTATTGTTCAATAATCTCAGGAGTTTTTACAGAAGGCTGCAGCTTCAGGTTATTTTGGATTGGCCTGACAAAAACAGAAGGAGTGTGGAAATGGTTTGATGGCAGTTCAGTTTGGTGAGAGATCACAGCATTTAACTGATTATTAGTCTAAAAGTCTCTCTATTGACAGTATCATATACACATAAATGAGCCCGTTGAAAATGTCTTCATTGTGTTTCAGGTTTGGGATTATTCAGGATTGGAGCTGGAACAATTATAACTGTGCTCTGATGACATCATCAGGCTGTACAGCTGAACCATGTTCTTACTCAAACTACTGGATCTGCAAAAGACCAATTCTAAAATCCCTCATTACATAAAACATCAGAATCAGTTTTTTTGCCACACACACAAGGAATTTGTTTTGGCTACAGAAGCTTCCAGTGTACATAAAGTGACAAGTGACAACACAAAATTAAATATGAGAAATGAAAATGGCGATAAATATAAAACATTAAACAGAGATGCAGTAAGTTAAAAATATCTGGATGTTGAGTTGTATGTACAGATATGCTGTGAATATACAGGTTATAAGGTGCTGTGTACCAATGCGAATGGAGAAAGTATTGCATTGTATATTGCTATAAGGTGCTGTGTACAAGTGCATATGAGAAAGTATTGCACGTTTATGCACAGTAGGAGAATATTTAACTGTTCATGAGGTAGATGGCCTGAGGAAAGAAACTTTTCCTGTGTCTGGCTGTTTTTGTGCTCTGTGCTCTGTAGCGCTGACCAGACGGTAACAGTTTGAACAGGTAATGTGCTGGGTGCGAGGCATCCAGAGTGATTTTGCAAGCCCTTTTACTCACTCTGGAAGAGTACAGTTCTTGAAGTGTAAGAGGGGTAGTGCCAGTGATTTGTTCAGCATTCCGGACTATTCGCTGTAGTCTACGGAGGTCAGTTTTGGCAGCTGAGCTGAACCAGACGATGATTGAAGTGCAGAGGATGGATTGGATGACAGCTGAGTAGAACTGTACGAGCAGCTCCTGTGGCAAGTTGAACTTCCTCAGCTGACAAAGGAAGTACAGGCTCTGCTGGGCTTTCTTCACAATAGAGTCTATGTGAATGTCCCATTTCAGATCCTGAGAGATGGTGGTGCCCAGGAACCTAAATGACTCTACTGCAGCCACAGTGCTGTTCATGATGGTGAGTGGGGGGAGTGCAGGGGGGGTTCTCCTAATTAAAACATGTATTACTTAAATGTGTTTATAAAATGAAATAAAGCTGATGTGTTTTTGAAAAGCAGCAGTTTTGCTTTGCATTTCTAAGTACAGGGGGTTGACAATGAAACAGAAACACATGGCCAAATTAGTGCTGGAGGTTGTATGGCTAAATTTGACCATGCTCATGAGAAAATATCTAGTGTTTTATCCTGAAGAGGGCCTTTACAACTTTCTTCCCTGCTGCTCACATCAACAACAATCAAAGCCAGCAGACAGACTGATGGGCCTTCTTTCTCATCGGTGTGACTCAAGTAATAGATGGATCACTGCTGATGTGTATTTGTCTTTGCTCATCAAAGCCCAGACTCTCATTCAGAAACTCAATTACAGCAGCTTTCATCTACTTCCTCTTTCGCAAACAGCAAAATCAGGGAGTAAGATCTTAAATACTTACTTAACAAATACGGATGCCTACTATGCCTAGTAAATAAGTCCATCAATAACAATAAATAAACCTTGAACTACAGTGTTTTATCTATGTAAATGATTATCAGATGTACAGTTCGGCTAACAGTAAGCCTCTATCTAGCACACTAGCACAATCAAATTGAGATTTCATCAGGAGAGGCTTTTTTTAAGTTTTTGTTTTGTAATTTTATATATCTAATGGCACTTCATGCTGCAGAAATAGTGTAGGTGAGCAACGCCATCAACTAATCTCTTTAATAAACTAACATTTCATTAGCACGGCAAAGCATTAAGCTAACAGTCTTTTTAAAGGCAAAACAACATACTTTAAAGAAGATGAGCCATTTAGTACACAATACACTCTGATTTAAAAATTCCATCCTAATGGGCAAAAACAAGCCTTACTTCAGAAGCAATTGCCAACAGAACAGATTGGATATAACACAATCTCTAAAGAATTCAAAAGCCTGTGTGAATGCTGCTTATTTATATTGGTGAAATATGTCTTTTGCATCCAGTCCCTGCTTGCTTAATCTTAGCAACATCTTATAATCACTGGTGTACCTCTAGGCTCGGTGCTTGGCCCTCTGCTATTTCTGATAAACATTTTAATGAGCCACATCAATCTGATTTTCCCAAAACTCTTATAACAGTTAAACACAACTTTACCAGTCATTCCTGTTGGAAGTACCAAGAAAAATCTCAGCTTTCCTATTGTAAATTAATTGAATAGTTTAAAGGTGCAGTAGGTGATCTGCCAAAATGCTAACACGTTAGACCACTTCCATACTATATAGTACGCTGAAATTCATACTGCTCACATTTATACTGTATAGAACGTACTTTTCTATTGGTCAAGTAATACGTTTAAATTGAAATGCAGTACCTACCGAGTAGTAGGTGGTTTCGGACTTAGCCTCAGTCCCACCCCTGCCATCCAAAGTCACGCATCCTGAAACATGAATGCACGCACGACAGCAGACAACCCACTAGATCATGTCATTCACCAATTAGAAATGTAGTTAGTGGTTGGCCGGCGGCGTGCAGGAATTACACTTATTACTAAGACATACTTATACGCTATTTCAGACCAAATATTCAGAGTAGCATGGTAAACAATACAGAGAGCATGTGAATATAAAACTGACTTCACCTCAGTAAAGCAGGCTAGGCGGAATAGCGCCATTCACTGATGTTTTGTTGTTAAACTAAAAAAAAAATCTTCATTATTGATGCAGTAAAAGGCTCTTTGAAATTGAAAATATTCACATCAATCTTTCACTGGAAGATTTCAGTGGCATTACCACTTCCGTGCATATAACCCGTTCATAACAACAACATCTATATAAGCTTTGCGTTACTAAAATACTTTTAAAGCATAACATTACCTGTCTAAAAGGAATACTTCAGCCATGGTGCCATCCCTCCTGCAGCGTGCAAAAGTAACTCCAATATTGATTCACAGATTTTTAAAGTTTTGATTCAGCATTTGATTTTACCGCTGTGATCTCATGTAACTTGTGTGCACATAAAACCGCGCTAATTGCGAATGCGTTAACAGAGATGCCAGACAGCTGACAGACAGTTTGTGCTGCTTATCGGAATTATGGGAAACGTCGGCCCGACAAAATTTAATTGGATGAACATTTTTTATGCCTTATATAAAGTATATGTAAATGATCTAAATGTATTTATATAAAAATACACATAAATACATTTAGATCATTTACTTTAGTCATTACTAGTGAAATGTGAAGAGACTTTCAACCAGCACACCAACAATTTTTTCTAAAGACAATCGCCTCCTGCGCCTTTAATATTTTAAAAACATTACAATTCCTACTGGTCACAAACCTTCAAACAAAATGGAAAAAACAGGCCTAGAACAAGCTACAAAGTACTTATTCGTTGCTTTGTTTCTCATCTTGTATGCAATGCAATGTCATTAATACATCAGAAGCGTCCAGATACTTTCTGTGGAAGTTTTATTAGCTAGTTATTATTCTGAACAACTTTGGAGATTTGTTTTGAAAAATATTGTATTCTTATTTGGAGAATGTTTAATATTAGGTTCTTTTTAATAAATCTTTGCTAAATGAATAAACTTGGAGATGTAAACGTTCCTGGCAACACGATGGCTCAGTGGTTATCACTGTCACCTCACAGCAAGAAGGTCACTGGTTCGAGTCCCGGCTGGGTCAGTTGGCGTTTCTGTGTGAAGTTTGCATGTTCTTCCCATGTTTGCGTGGGTTTCCTCCAGGTGCTCCCATTTCCCACACAGTCCAAAGACATGCGAATAAACTAAACTGGCTGCAGTGTATGTGTGTGCATGAGTGTGTATGGATGTTTCCCAGTACTAGGTTGCAGCTGAAAAGGGTATCCACTGTGTAAAACATATGCTGGATAAGTTGGTGGTTCATTCCACAGTGGCATCCCCTGATGAATAAAGGCAGTAAGCCGAAGGAAAATGATTGAATGAATGAATGTAAATGTTCCAAATGGCCACACACTCGAACCACACCTATGCAAACTGACACACCCTTATGACAGTTTGCAATGAATATGCATCAAAATGGTTGGTACCATGTTTAAGTATTCATATGTAATATTGATATTTGAAACTGCTTAAGCTAATTGCAGAAGAAACTGCTATGCTTGGTTAATGTGGCTTTGTTTTGATTGCTCCACCACCCAGGTCAGATGTGACCTCTGCAACTACTCTGGCCTTTTTTTTTCAAATAGCTCCAAACTTGTGCATTAAGACTGTAAAGCTAATCAATTACATAATAGTGCAAAAGTGGAAATGTGTTGTTCTTGAACAATGAAACTCATGGAAACCTCCACCCTAAACGTGCGGTCATGTTAACAATTTTTTTTGTGTCATTGTCTATTATCAATACTGTAGAAATATAAAGTAGAGCTCACACTGATGTCACTTTCAAACAGAGCAGCTTTCTGTTACAGAACACAACAAACTTGTGTAACCAAATTCAAGCAAATTCTAAATCTGTTTGGTACAGTATATTGGAACAACTGGACATCGCCTATGGGATTTCACTTAAGTAACTTTTAAACACCACAGTTTTTGGTTGGCAAATGAGGAAAACTCACATGTCCAACTTAAATGCAAATAATATTTGGATGAGGAATTTTTTGTCCTCTAGTTCAGTGGTCCTCAACCACTAGCCCGTGGACCAGTACCGGTTCGTGGATCAATTGGTACCGGGCCACACAAGAAATCATAAATTATTTCAGTTTTATTTATTATCTAAGTCTGATCTTTTATTTAGAAAAATGACCGTATTCTCTTGGTTATTTAACCCACAAGCTGCAAAATGAGTAACAAAAAGACGTCTTTGGAAAGATTCTTTGCTAAGGGAAATGGCCTAGTGAAGGACCAGCAAACTGCCAAGGAATGGATCCGCAACCCATTTGTCAACAAATCCAGCATGGCTGTGCAAGAAGATGAACTAATTGAGATCGCAAATGGTGTACCAAACAATTGGTGTACCAAACAGATTTAGAATTTGCTTGAATTGGGTTACACAAGTTTGTTGTGCTCTGTAACAGAAAGCTGCTCTGTTTGAAAGTGACATCAGTGTGAGCTCTACTTTATATTTCTACAGTATTGACAATAGACAATGACACTAAAAAATTGCTAACATGACCGCACCTTTAGAGTGGAGGTTTCCATGAGTTTTATTGTTCAAGAACAACACATTTCCACTTTTAGGGGCCATTCGCATATCGTGTCTTTTTTTGTGTAAGTTTGTTATCTGAAAAAGCAGTTAATTGTCGCCTACAAACCAACCCCTCCCCACCTTCCGGTCCGCGGTAAAATGATCAAGCGTTGACCAGTCCGCAGTGATAAAAAGGTTGAGGACCACTACTTTAGTTCATGTAAATTCCTACAGAAATTACTGGATTACACTCACAATATTTTCTTCAAGCAATGTAAAATGGCCACACCAAAAGTGAAAGGTCCAGTCGAGACACAATCCATTATAAATCAACAGAGCAGGTCAGGCAAAAATAACTCTTGAGGAAACGTGCGTAGCCTTACTTGGCCAGAACAATGGGTCGGGAGGGCGGCTCAAGAACAGTTACAGTAGAGGGAAACTAGCGATGACCCCCAAGGAGCCGATGGAAGACTCGTGGCTTCCTGACCTCATTCATACGCCCCGCGCACTGTGCAGCTTAAAGAGGGAATCTAGTGCACAGGATAGGGGTCAAGGGACCAGAGAAGGCTGGGGGTCTGACGACGGAAAGGTTCCTGTCCAGGGAAATCCTGTCTTTCAACAGCAACACATCATGGATCAGGGCCCTCACTGTGTCTTCGGGTCCCTCAGGGACTGTTAGGTCCAAACTGCAGATCTGCAGATTGTCTGAAAAAACTGGCCACACTTCCTTGACGTTTTATGATTGAACCTGAGGTCAAGGAGAGCGTACGCCAGGAGCAGAGGAGTTTCCGATTTACAGAAGCAGCACAAAGATCACCAACATCTTCAGCATGCACTCTTAACAATAACTGCTTTTAGGGAGCAGAACCTTTAACATCTATGGCACCTTTAAATCAAAAGATTCTTTATACTGGAAAAGAATATTTCACACCACCAGTTTTATACAGTGTACATTCGGGCCACTCTACATACAATTACATCACTGGTAGGGGCTTTGATCCTACATTTATTTATTTGTTGAGCCTTGCCATATACAGTATAATGATAAGGATACAGACTGATAGACATAGAGATTCTATGATGCATGGCAGACTTAACAATTGTATTGAAACTACCCTCCATGGTTGGTTAGCATCTTCCTGATTGTTTTGACAATGTCTTTAGGAACTCTGAAGTGGCGCAATTCATCTAAAAGCAACATCAAGCAATGTATTCAAAAAATTGAAGGATGGAGGAGGCTATGATGAAGGCCATTTTCATTGTGTCTTATTTTGAGATATTGGGAATTCAGAATGTTGATTTTTGATATTTTTAGACTCTATATCAGACAGGCTCTAACTCTTTAAAATATATATTTTTTATAGTTTGGCTTTTGACACCATCTGAAAGTTGTGTTCTGCTTTATTTTATTGCTTTGTTTAATACTTTAAGTTCTTGATTGTGTGTTCTTACCAATATTTAGTTTTATTCTCATATGTAAAGAACATTGATAAACATTTGACATTTTAAAAACCTATAAACTTTGACTTTAAGTTTATTGGTTGACAGAAAATGAATAGGAAGAAAGTTGTGTTAAAGCACAAACAGGGTCGCTGCTGGCCAAAAGGGTGCCCTATGCAAAATTTTACTGTGGTGCCCCCACAGAGGAACAAAAACAAACAAACATATGTATCTAAACATTTATTTATTTATTCTTTTATTTATATACATAAATATGCATTTAAACACTCAAAATTATACTTAAACATTTAAATATTTACATTACAAAACAATAGTTTACATCAAAATAAACACGGACATATGTTCTGCAGAAGCATTCCCAATTTCAAACATTTACAAAAGGTAAGGAATAAAACCCTCTCAGTACCTGTAGAAATGGACGGTCCTCAGTGCTGCATCCTGTGTCTGTACCTGTGCAGCTGCTGGTGCCTCTGGAGCAGTGCTGGTCATGCCACCTCATCTTCTTTTGTGACAAATTTCAGCATTGATTCATTTAAAGAAAAAAAAACACATGACACCATTAAAACAATGAGTTAGTCAAGCACTCTTCATAATGTGTCTAAACTACAACCAAAATGTGGATTTGACTATAATCTATGGTGACAAACTCAAAGACTTTTGTGGTTTTTAAGAATTAAGAATTTATTTTTAAACAAAAACTGTAACATTCAGAAAAAAATCATCATTAATGAATTCATGCAATAAACTGGTTTATGGCCTGTGGCTTACAGTAATTTGACTCATTTTATATCATTGATCTTTCAGAAATCAGGATGAGTCAGTTTTGTTATTTCATATAGTAATGTACAAAAATGAAAAACGGCCTATTAAAAACACACAAATCCACTGATATAAAGACTAAAGAGACTTTATTGTCATTGTAATGATTCAAGCTATAACAACAGCAGCAATCAGAAATGTATAGAAATAGACAAAACAATAAACAATGAAAATTGCAAAGAATTATATAATATATAATTATATAATAACTATATAATAATAAATAATACATATAGTGAAATAATTGTGCAGTGCATGTGTGTGTAGCTGCGCAAACTGAATTTTAAAGTATTGCACAAGTTAATAAAAATAATTGAGTTTGTGTAATTATCAGCAACATGGGGAAGAGGAGCAAACGCCAAAAGTCATAGAACATGTGCTGTCATAGTTTAAGCACAATGCATAGCAGCAAAGCAAGAAACTTTACGTACACAACAACAAATAAGGCAGATTTGGTGCAGTTGTGGAGAAGTAAAACGTTAGCCTCACAAATTTACTTAAACAACCAAAATATGTTTTCCAGATTTACGGAGATAAGTTACCTGAAAGTGATGCACGCGATTCATCTTGTACTTTTTTCCTCTTCTCGGCTCCAGACGGCTGTTGTCTTTTCCCGGGCATAGAGCTGCAATTTGCAACAATAATAATTACATGCTGCTGGCAGCTGCAACAATAAGTGGACCGGATAGTACCGTGCGCAGGGGTCTATGCACGTACACGGTAAAAAATTACATCACGTTTGTTTTTGCGTTCGTGTTAAAATTTATTTTTTAAATGTATTTAACAACATATTATCAATATATCTTTTATTTACACTCAGTTAAAGTTAATATTATTAAATAAATGTTAATAATTTTTTATCGAGATGGTGCCCCCTTCCGGAGGTGAGGCAGCCTGCGTACTCTGCGTATAGGGAGCGGCGGTACTATGCACAAACATTATCAATCAATACCCATTTTAAACTGATCCAAAGTAATTGGAGAATGAGAACATATAACTCAGAAATGTTAAATAAACTTTTTAGAAATATTTTATAGAAATGCCATAAAAATTGTATTCTTGGTCTTTTTTCACCTGCCTTACCTCTGAAAACATATGAACAGAAGTTTGTAAACCTGTGTCTATTGCATGCGAAGCACCTGATTGCTATTCACTGAAAAAGTACTCATGGTCCATCTTTGTCACATGGATTAAGAAAATGCCTTCTTGTATAGCAAGGGAAAGACTGACTTAAACAAAAAAAATGCACATATTTTAAAAGATTTGGGACTTCTTCCTTCATTTTTTAGATAAGAATGACCGTTGAGTAACACCAAACAATGTGACTGTGTTTTTATGCGCACTGTGTTTGCTATGACTTACTTTAATAAAATGTTTTCACTTTCATTGGAATGTATATCTATAATAAAAAAAATTGCCATTTTATATATATATATATATATATATATATATATATATATATATTTTTTTTTTTTTTTTTTTTTTTTGCATGTGTATATATTTTTATGGCTCTATCGTGATAAGGTGGGTGTTCTTTGGTTGGTATTTACAGTTTGTATGTATTATATTTTTATGAAACAATAAAAGTAATAAAAAATAGTTTATTGGTTAAAACAGCAACTTGCAAAGCTAAATATCAATAGCAGACAAAGGCTACTAGTACTGGTACCATTAACGTTTTGAATATTTATGTTTTGTAACACCTAAAATGCTGCGTTTTATCTGTGTATTCACACTGTCAGTGTACACTGACCTCACTGACTACGTTTACATGGACATCAATAATCGAATTATTTGCCTTAATCTGAATAAGACAATAATAAGATTAAGGTGTTTACATGAGCTGCATTTTGAATGTTCCTTTCATGATCCCTTTTTACATGTTATAGTACATTATTTGACTATTGTCATTGCGTCACCGTGCTATCCACATTTTCTCGGAGTTTCATGTTATTTGGGGTGTTTCATTTTTAATTTGTCAACTTTAACTGCACTTTGACTTTCATTCAGGAACATTTCATGCATGCCCCCCATGGCAAATGAGATATTGGATGTGAGTATGAACTGCTAGAAGAGTGTTTTAATGGAATTTGATACCGCATGCCGTATAGGAAAAAAAACCTCCGCATTTCGTGATGCAGGTGTCTGTGGTCCTTCACTGATGCAGAGAAAAGGGTTAAACAGCTGTGTGTGTATAGACTATCCAGTCGCAAAATGCAGCGAAGATCCTTCACGGTAATAGTTTGATTGCAGTGTTTACATGTCTGTACTGCACTTCAATAATGCGACTAAACTCAGTACATGCCTTAATTCAATTTCTGTTTAGTTCAATTATGACCTTAATCGGATTAAATTAATCAAAAATAGCTGTTTACATGGTAGACTCCTAATAAGAGTATTGCCTTGATTATATTAAAATCTGATTATTGGTGTCTATGTAAACGTACTCAGTGTTCCTATTGTGTTAGATTAAACAGCTCTGAACCTAATTTAGTTCCCCAAATGAACAAACATTTCCTGTAGTGAGCTTGGCAATAGTTCTAGAAAATATAAAAACATTTCTCCAGTGCCAAAGCCCTATTTTATATTATTATCTTAAATTAAAGGTGGTCCTATAAATAAAATTCACTTCAGCCAATTAACATAGTTATATTAACAGATTAAATGTAATAAAAATCCTCCAGTGCATCTTCAGACACCTGAGGTTCTTCCTGCGTGAGAAGCGAGACTAAAAGCTGAATATACTGGGTTGTGAAGGCATGTCGGCGGTATGCATGATGCGATCGCACCGGATCTATGGGTGTGAGACCAGGAGGGCTCATCCTCCCCAATGCACAAAGCATCCCTTCATGAGCCGCTCTATTCTCTCCATTGTGAGCGTGGTTTTAGGGCAGTCTCAAGCTCTCGCTCTCTCAGGCCTGTCACTGGAGCTAAATGACTTCCCTGTCATCAGCTGAGCACACAGCCGGTTCAGCTGCAGGCATTCAGGAGCGCTGAGCTGACAGCTCCCTCCTGATCACAGAGGCTCACTGAGGCACTTCTTAAATGGTATGCAGTAAATTAAATGAGGCTGAGCAACATTATCCTTAATGAGAAGACATAACCTGTCTGTCAAAACTAGAATGGACAACTTGTCTAAATGCAAAGTCTGAAATACACATATACAGTTGAAATCAGAATTATTAGCCCCTCTTTGATTTTCTTTTTTAAATATTTCCCAATTGATGTTTAACAGAGCAAGGAAATGTTCACAGTATGTTTGATAATATTTTCTGATAATTCTTCTGGAGAAAGTCTTATTTGTTTTATTTCAGCTAGAATAAAAGCAGTTTTTATTTTTTAGAAACCATTTTAAGGTCAAAATTATTAGCCCCTTTAAGCTATATATTTTTTGATAGTCTACAGAACAAACCATCATTATACACAGGGGCGATTTTAGGAGTTTCATTTTGG
>CAIGQZ010001492.1:3069023-3095120 GCA_903798205.1 Danio tinwini | reverse complement strand
TGTGTGTATATGTATAGAGTGCATATGTATGGAGTGTATCATGTGTGCATAAGTATGGAGTGTGTGGTGTTTATATGTATGGAGTGTATCATGTGTACATGTATGGAGTGTATCGTGTGTATATGTATAGAGTGCATATGTATGTAGTGTATCATTTGCGCATATGTATGGAGTGTATCGAGTGTATATGTATGGAGTGTATCATGTGTGTATATGTATGGAGTGTATCGTGTGTGTATATGTATAGAGTGTGCACATATATAGTGTGTATATGTATAGAGTTTATCAAGTGTGTATATGTATAGAGTGCATATGTATGGAGTGTATCATGTGTGTATATGTATGGAGTGGATCCAGTATGGAATATATCATGTGTGTATATTTGTATGGAGGGTATAGTGTGTGTATGTGTATGGTGTATCATGTCCTTTCGCTTGCAAGGGTCCATCAACTCCTAATGACCCAGTTCTATCCCAGACCCTGATATGTAACACAATCAGAGTTGAATCGATTCTGCTGATATCTGAAAAACACTTGTCTTTTCTCAGTGGTGTCTTGTGCTTTCAGTTCATGGAAAGCTGAATGCATGTTCATTTACAGGCTACTCATAATATTCCAATGTTCCAAGGTTCCGATGCTACCACAGCAACGCAACTTTCAAATTCAAATGCACTGCAATGATTTTGAACACAATAAAAACAGCATTGCCATGAACTGGGGAAAATTGCTGGGAATTTAAAATTAATGTCTAGAGATGTTAGAACACGTCTTATAGGCTTAAGGGGTCACAAACTGTCGGCCCGGGGGCCATTTACGGGCCACCGCCCTCCTCCTCCCTCCTGCCCGCAACCGACGTCAAAAATATAACGAGATTCGGCCCGCCATCGCGTCTAGTCACTTGGGGTTTTGACCCGCCACCTAGTCGACATTCTAAGTACTGCATTCAGATTAGTTAACCTTTCGTTTTCTCTCAGTGTACGTTCGAGAGTAACACACATGCGTTTTAATTCTGTAGCTGATAAAATATATGTCCGTAAGTGCTCTATTTTTACTAAAGCTATATTTTTGTAAATATCCAAGGGTCGTTTAATTATAATCAGTTTTTACTGCATGTATTTGTTGTACACGTTATGATGGTGGTGTAACAAATATGATAATTTTGCTAAAATTCGATTCAAATGGTTTTATTTAATAGATTTTCCTCACATGCTTATTAAGATTTACACAAAAACTATGTACATTAGTCAAATTGTACTGCTAGTTAATTTGAACTTGTTAAAGTAAATGTGAATATGTACTTTCCCCCTCTTTGTTGTAGTTTTACGAAAATAGAAAGATATTGAGAAGGACAAATGCCAGTACACAAGCAAGTCAACAAATTTACTCAAATAGTTTTTACGCTATTGGGACAACAAAATATGTACAACAAAAAGCTAGAGTTTTGACTGCATATACTTTGTGGAAGAATGACTGAGTGTGTGTGTCTAACGCTCGGCCATGCACACGACACAACAACCACATACAGTTTAAGTCAGAATTATTAGCCCCTTGTTTATTTTTTGCCCCAATTTCTGTTTAACGGAGAGCAGATTTTTTCAACACATTTCTAATCATAATAGTTTTAATAACTCATCTCTAATAACTGATTTATTTAATCTTTGCCATGATGACAGTAAAGAATATTTGACTAGATATTTTTCAAGACACTTCTATACAGCTTAAAGTGACATTTAAAGTCTTAACTAGGTTAATTAGGTTAAGTAGGTAGGTTAGGGTCATTAGGCAAGTTATTGTATAACGATAGTTTGTTCTGTAGGCTATCGAAAAAAAATTGCTGTTCATAGCTTAAAGGGGCTAATAATTTTGACCTTAAAATGGTTCTTAAAAAATTAAAAACTGCTCTTGTATAGCCGAAATAAAACAAGTAAGACTTTTTTTAGAAAAGAAAAAAATATTATCAGACATACTGTGAAAATTTCCTGGCTTTGTTAATCATCATTTGGGGGGGCAAAAAAATTCAATGGGGGGCTAATAATTCTGACTTCAACCGTATAGTTCAGCAGCTGATGTGTGACACGATAAACGTGCTGATTTGCATTATCACTGTTGACAGGTAATGCTTGAAATATAAACGTCATGTCTGTTGTCCTAAGATGCATCAATTATGTGAGGTTTCCACTTTTTTCTTGTAATTGAATGTTAAAAGGACCCTCCTATGAATTGTCAGTCACTGAAATGGCCCCCTGTCAGTTTAAATTTGAGACCCCTGTCTTATACAGTTTAAAATTCAACATAGATTTTACTGGATTCCTAGAGACTGTTCAGAGGTTTAAAAAAAATCCAGAATGCTGGTGCCAAGAAACAGCAGGTGATCTATATGTATCATGGCAATGCCCAGAAGTCCAATATTTTACGAGAGAGGTGAATGAATACCTTGTAAATATATTGCAGACCCAGCATGACTTTTACCCAAGCTTATACATACTTGGTGACTCCTGTCCCTTAAGCCACATGAATAAAGCTGAATCACAGTGGATACAGAACTGTATTATGCTAGGCAGATGGGTGATTGGTAAAAGTTGGAAATCTTCCAGTGGACCTCTGATTTTTGAGTGGATCTCAAAGTTAAGACAAGTTGCAGCTTTTGAAAAATTCTCCTACAGTTTACATGGAAGGATTAAAATTTATTTTGATAAATGGGGAAAGCTTCTGAATTTCTGTGACCCACAATGCTAGCAAATATGTAACGAGACAAAATAATAAGGCTATAATATTAGCAACCCCTCTACCCCCTTTTTTTCTTGTATGTTTTGGTTTACTTAATTTATATTTATTTATTTTATTGTATTTAATTATTTTGTATTGTTCTGCTTTTATCTGCATTATTTGAAAAATCAATAAAAGGTTCAAACCATAAAAACAGTATTGCCATTTTTCAGTTAATGTCAGTTCAGTGTTGGTTCAGTTCAGTTCAACTAGTGGTGAAAGTTGGCTCTGTTTTAAAGTGTCTTTTTAAAACATAGCAATGTCACCAATCAAGCTCAATTAAAATTTTATTGTCATTTGATTAGAGCAGTCAAATCAATATATGGTGACATTTACATGTTTGTACACATATTCCTGAATATTAAGCAATGAGTTAAGATATCAACTCAAATAAATAAATTTTTAACTATTACAGTTATTTAAGCTGTATATCAAATGCATATTATATAAATGTGTATAAAATATCACAACGAAAAAGAAAAAAGTTTGAATACGCATTACTTCCATTCAATTCAATTCATCTTTATTTCTATAGCGCTTTTACAATGTATACAATGTTAATGATTCACATCTAAGATGTCAAACTAAACCTTACATTTAAAAATATTACGTAATTTTTGGCTAAAATAATTTGAAACCAAAATGTCCAATGGGTGGCGCCAAATCTTTATCTTTGTCACTGAATTGTTAATTCAGATTTGTTTGAATCGGCTCATTAATAAATGAATTAAGTGACTCGCTATGAATGAATCGCTCAGTGTTAACCTCATTTGTTAAGTACTTAAAATTTGCTTTAAATAGTAACAACATAAGAGGTGTTAAAAAAAAGTCTTTATTTTTGTGAATAGAGTACAGGGAAAGCTACTGGATTAGTATTCAACATAATGTTTGTTTTATGTGATCCAAAACCGAAAGCAGCCTTCGCCATACATACAGCTAAACATCCTTTCTGTGTACTTACACGAGGACACTCAGAGATTTGAAGCTGCTTTAATAAATGTGTTTATAGTTTTCAACTTCAAGCCAGCAATCATGAAGCAACAACGTCCACACATTTGTTCCCCCGCATTTAAAATACATGTTTTCAATATTAAATTTTACATTAGGCTATATGTATAAAAAACACCTATTTTTACCTATTTCCATAGCCCCCCAAACCCTGCACCCCCATAATTCGCACCCTGTAATTCGTCCATAACCATGAATCAAGCATAGATGAGTGATTAGTATCAGACATTTTGGTGATGGTCTGGGCTACTCTTCTCTGTTGATGACCCCTGACCTACTTTCCGCTGAATCTGACTTTCACAATCTGAATTTCTGGTTTTGAATTTTAGAATATTAAATTTGATGCTCTGAATTTCTTCATCTTGAAAACTTGAAACTGTATTTTTGCAAACTGGATATTTGCCGTCTATGAATTCAGAACATCTGAAGTTTAAAAACGCGTCTACAAAAAATTTGGCTTTGAAAAATTCAGTTGTCTTAAATTTCAGATGTTTAATATTCAAGTTATGAAATTCAAATTAAGAAATTCTAATTCAAAACAATAAAAAAAATCTGGTTTATTAAATTACAATATTCAATCATTCAAATGAACACAATTCAAATTCAGATTGTTTTGGCATATAATTAGCTCTATAGAAATGCAGAAGGAAAATAAACCTGCTCTGGGCGTACCTAAGTGTTTGAGGGCGGGGTTTTCTGTAATTAGCTCTATGGTCCAGTACGTGCTGAAGCCGGATACTGATTGGCTCTTCTGCACCCACATCAAATCAAAAACATAAAAAAGAGCGAGACAGACTCACATTTGGTGACCCTGCAGAAGTGCAGTTCAAGAGATCAGTGTCTAATATCGCTTAGATAACAACGATACATGCTTTCTGACATGGGAGAGCAACAAAACAGTACGTTGTCATTGTTGTCTTTGTAATGTTTGTGACATAGTGTCTACAACTGACAGATTAGACATGTGTGTAATGTAGTACTTGTTCTTAAAGAAACCAAGCTGCCTTCATTCTGCGTGGGTTGTGGGCTTGAGATCCTGGACCGCTTCATTTTGCGCGTTTCCCCTGATCTGGAGTGGCACGCGCGGTGTCTGAAGTGCGCGGAGTGCCATCAGTTTCTGGACGAGTCCTGCACCTGCTTCATCAGAGACGGAAAAACCTTCTGCAGGGAACACTACAGCAGGTGAGTGGTGGTAGCCTATTACAATAAATTATTAACTTTAATTTATCAAAGTTTATCAAAAATATTTACCTTTTTGTACAACTTAAAGTATACACATAGTTGGGAACTATAGTATATACATAGGAGCCTAAGTATACAACGTTTTTAAACGTTTTATTTATTTATTTACTTACGTTTTAGGTGGTTTAGCTACTGCAATAACTAATAAATGTTAGCATATACAAGACTTGTGTAACAAAATAAGCTTGTATAACAAAAATAAGCTTGTTTTGTTATACAACATTTTCTCAAACGGTTTTAAATATATGATTTTATACAACACAATGTTATAAATTCACAAAAACAATGATGTGAGAAGTTGTAAATGCACAATATTTCATTTTCTCTTCCTTTTTCTGGGAAGAAAACACTAGATTTTCCTTTTAGCTTTTTCTTTTTAACAAATCTTTTAACTAAATAATTTGCAACATTGTACTGCAAAATGACAATTCTTAACAGAATGCAGGTTTTTTGAACACTGTTTTGACAAATAAAAAAAACATGCAGTGTTACAAATAATTTTGATTGTTTTGTTTAGTAATGGCCCATGTTAGATTGTATACTTAATGTATTTGCTAAAATGAACTAATTATAAACAATCTTGCACAGCATTTATTCATCATAATTCAATATTTACTAATACATATTAACATCTGTAGTTGTGTTTGTTAAATTAACGCACCCAGAGTTAACATTAAATAGCAATGAACAACTTTATTCACATTAATGTTAAAAAAAGAATTAATACTGTAACAAATACACATTTATTATTACATTTTAAGACATATACATTTTTGAATGTAGCCTAAATATTTTACTCAGTAATAATATGTAACTTATAACATGATGTGAATGTACTATTTTTTACACAACAAATCCTCTTTGTTCTGCAGATTATCCACCAGCAAGTGTGCAAAATGCGACAAAGCCTTCACCAGCAAAGAGTTTGTGATGCGATCTCAAGTGAATATTTATCACGTCCATTGTTTTCGATGCGAGGGCTGCAATCGTCCATTACTCCCTGGAGATGAGTATGTTCTGCGGGACGGTCAACTGCTCTGCACCGACCATCATAACAAACTAATGAGTGCTTCTTTTAACCATCAGAAAGAGACTGATGATCCATCCGGTGAGTGTATGAAGTTTCTAGAAAAGCTTCTCATCTGGCAGTGTTTATTCACAGGGTAATCAAAATCAAGAAATTCAAAATATCATTAAGTCCAATATAAATCGTTTTTTTTTTTGTTTGTTTAGTTTTTTTGTTTTTTGGAGTGATACAGTTGCAGATGCAGATCAGTACCATACTGTAAATTCATTAATCCATTAATTGAAAATGTTTTGACTATCCACACAAATCACATAACTTTTTGTCACCATCATCTGAATTTGTTGAAAATTTGAAGCGCAATGAATACACTGTAAAAAAAAATGCAGGGTTCCACACATGCTGTTCCAACACAAATCAGTTAGTTAACCTAATTGTTTTTGTGAATTTAAATGGATTGAATGTAAAACAATTAAGTTGTCCCAAAAAAACCTCAAGGATTATGCTGGTTCAGCTCATTTTACATAAGCAGTTTGAAAAAACGTCCCAAATCTTTTTGGGGTGCACATGGTGCTTTTGGTGGCAGGAGACCTCTCTTTGGGAGCGCAGACACTCAAGACAGTACTTGGAGGTAATTTTTATAATCAACATCATCCGTCCACTGCTTTGTCTACTAATCCTGTCCTAAAACATTTATTTTTGTTTAAAAAATTATTTTTTAAGTAAAAAAATCAGATAAAAAGTTTATCCTATAAAATGTGTGTGCATAAAAATAGGTGGATGGAAACAGGCTATTGTCACAGATTCATGTAAACAAGGATTGTCCTTAAATGTGAAAAGGCTTGCTTTACTTTAACTTAACTTGCTTTTTTAAATTATTTATTTTTGCCAATATACTAACAGGAAGTGAAGTTGAAGAGAGACAGGGATTTGGGACAGGGAAAGATCCAGCAGTCAGGCACTGCACTGACCACTAGGCTGTCAACACTACTGTTAATAATCCTGAAAATAGTGTGTTTTGAATTAAAGCTTTTTCCTTATGTCACACTATTACAGAGGGGATTAAATCCACACTGTCCTGGTCCTCAATGCAGAGGCGGTCAGAGAGAGCGACCCGCGTCAGGACAGTTCTCAGCGAGTCTCAGCTCCGCATGCTTCAGACCTGTTACTCTGCAAATCCCAGACCCGATGCTCTCATTAAAGAGCAGCTGGTGGAAATGACAGGCCTCAGTCCTCGGGTCATTCGTGTCTGGTTCCAGAACAAGAGATGCAAAGATAAAAAGAGAACTCTGACAATGAGACACACACAGAAGCAGCTTGAGGGGCATCTGGTTAGTAGCATTTACTTTGTAACTTAAATCTGCAGTCTGTAACTTTTTTATTATTATTAGTTAAGTACATAACCAGTCAGTGTTCAAAACTATTTCCTTACCCTAGCCTGATTCACAGCTTGTAATAATGCTTCATGTTTTAGAATTTCATTGGTACTGTTAGGTTTTCACATGAAAATATGGGTAGTCTGCTGTTCATTGTGTGGGTCAGTCAGTCGACAACAGCCTCTGGTGGACTTACACGAGAAAAGCAGGCTCGAATGGCACTTGCAAGAGAAATTTGAGATCTCAAAAAGTGTACACAGCGGCCTCTGGGGATTCGCGAAAAACAAAAACTGAAAAACAATGTAGGTCCTGGGACGTATTTGGTGCTCTCCAGAAATTTATATAGTGGTACGTTTTTTAGAATGAGCCTGGGTTGGAAATTTTAGATAGCTTTTTTGTTTAAATAAACAATGTCCCATGAGATTCAAATGTTATAACAATTAGAAATTAGACTGTACAGATACGGAAGTCGAAATGTAACAGTAAATGCATGAAGTCACGCAATGGTAATGTTAAAGTCTGGTTGAATGGGAAGTTGCTGATACTTTTGTTTCAGTATGTTGATGTACTTCCAACTGAAATGGAATATTGAGTAGGGGGCGGGGCTTTCTTTTTGCCTCAGCAATCTAATTAAGAGGGGTGTGGTTAAGTATATTGTTGTCAAACTGACAAACTGAAAGTTAACTGAAGTAAGCTGTCAAACTGACATCATCAGAGAAGAACCCCCACTACAAACATGGAAGCAGATGGTTAGACTTTGAACGAAGATCACATTTGATTAAAGAATAACAAATTGAGATAGCAAAGTAAACATTTTTGATTTCACACAGACTTTAGGACTAATAATTTGCAAACAAAGTATATACATAATAATTTGCATAAAGTTTTGTGATATAAGCTAATCGGCGATTGTTAAAATGAATCACCATTGGTATATAACATGATTAATTAGTGATACCTGTTTATCCTCAGCTGGTCAGAGCAAAAGGGTGGACATTATTTATTGGTTCAGATGACATTCTCCAGTAGAAATTGTTATTTTGATAAAAGTGTCAAGTACCTTTAACTCCACTGGTGCAGTGACTGACCACCACACACACTGCACAACATTAGATTATACACACCATGACACACAAACCCATGGAAACGATATTTTTTGCAAAAAGCCGCAGTTGCACATTTCAAATAGAGATGGCAATGAAGAGGCGAAACTTACAGTTGGCAGCTTTAACATTAGCTGTGTTTCCTTCACACTATCTTAACGCACATTTTAAAGTATCACTTTACAAACGAGTGATGGAAATGCTACAGTTCAATAAATTTCTCAATTTGCAAAAAGGTTTTAATGCCACTTGTGGTGGTTTTGGTGCGAAAAGGGAAGAATGTAAATGTGAATAATGGGAGGTGGAAACACATTTCCCAAATAAACTCTTACATAGCAAACATTACACACACATGAGTCTAATTAGCTGTTTCTGCTAATGGTGAGTTGTTTACTGTTGGTTAGGTTACCAATACTACAGCCAGCTGCTCTAACAACTTGATTAAACACACCAAGTTCACATTTAGGAATAATTAATATTTTTTTATTTTTTTGCAAACTTTGAATAGATTAATTTGACTACTCAAACTTGGCTAATAACAGTTTTTTTTTAATATTGTAGGTTTCAGAGGAGCCGCTACTGCTGGCCAGTTCAGAGAGTCAGGACAGTGATGTGATAATCAGCCCACCATGGAAACTTCTGAGCGACTTCATTCTGCAAAACGAAGCTGAACACAGATCATTTCCACAAATGGTAAACATCAAGGCTTACTGACTATGCATAATGGATACATCTTTTTGTACTGTAATTAATTTGTTTTGATTTGATTTTCAGCTGTCTTTATCAACAGAAGGCCCATGTTCTGCTGGAAGTGAAGTTGCTTCTGTGTCAGACACAGCCGACAGCCTGACAGCAAGTCCAACAGACATCAGAGAGTGAACAGAGACATACCAGCAATTCAACGTATTCTGCCCAATTGAAGTATTATTTACGGTGGTCGAGAGAGTTGTGCTGCAATTCAAAAAAACATGTGCAATTACAAAAAATGCCAGCAAATTAAGAACAAATCCTCACAATGCATACAGATTAAAAAAATGTGCTGCATTTTTAAACAACACAAACAAATCAATAAAACGTTCAGCATTTTCTCACAACACTTGCAAAAACGAATCAGAATACAACAGAAATGTTTCAAGGGGTCTCAAAAATGTGATGTACGCCGCTATGCCATGACTATTGCTCAGTAAAGTTGTAGGTGATCTTTGAAAGGTGAGTTTTTGTTTGTTTATTTAAATATCCTGACTCCGTTGTTCATTTCATTAGCCTAAATAACCATAACCTAAATAGCCAGGCCGGTCCCGTTTTAGGATCCTCTTGAAACATTTACATTGTGTTCCGAGGTATTTGCAAGTGTTGTGAATTTTTTTTCATTAATTTGCATTGTGAGAAAATGCAGCACGTTTTTTAAAAATGTGTTTGCGTTGTGATGATTTGCAGCACGTGTGCTGTCAAAGAGATGAACCCCTTTTCTTAATTTGCTGGCGTTTTTTGTAATTGCATGTGTTTTCTTAAATTGCAGCACGTTAAGCTCTCTTGGCCACTGTAATTATTTTTTCGGATTTAAATCTTAAACACAGTATATAATATTAAAACAATTGTAATTTATTATATTTAAAGTACAATCTCAAGATTATCCTGTGTGTGTGAAATGTGACAGTGTGTTAGTGCTCATACTATTGATATTTTGCAATAAATTTGCTTATTAAAATGAACTGTTGTAGTATTTAAAAAATTCATATTTAATTCTATTTGTTAACCAATGTGCCTATAAGGTTGTGCCAAAACTACTGGTAGAAATTAAACTTGAATCATTAAAATTCATGTCTTGTATTACACAGAACTTGTAGTAACTTATTGTATTTAATTATTGGTATATAATATTATAATATAACAAAGTTGCTTTGATGTGTTGTTGAGCTGTCCTTTTTGTCATGATTGTCCTGTTTCTGCTTTTTTTGTGGTTCTCTTATTAAATAAGTTACTCAGGGACCAGTTTAAAAAAATAATAATCTGGATCAAATTGGTCGAGATTTGGAAATCCCATGTTTCGCTATCCAGGATTAACTGATCTATTTTACTTTTTTGACAGTTTTTTAAAGAAACATTGGGTTGGATTACTGTGATCCAAATTTCAAGATTACTAAATCATGTTTACCAGAGCCTTAAATGGAACCAACCTTGTGGCCTACTGGCTTAGCAAAGATCAATAGGTAGGCAAAATACCTAATGGGCACAAACAGCCATTGTTTATTTTAATGGTAAGAAACAAAAACACTGTAATCGACAAACATTTTTACTTTGTTCTAGTACAATACTGCTTTGATTTTTTGTTGTTGTTGTTTACTGTATCTTATTAGATGTGACATTCTTCATATAGGCTTTAAATATGAAGGGGTTTATATATCATCATCAGTAACCATTAAGTTTGTGATCATTCACTTAAAAAAAACTCTTTTGGTTTGATCCAAATCAAATGTTAGATTGGATTACATGGTCTAATCCTAATTCAAAATCCCTCTGTTACTTTTGAAAAACACATTTCCAAGATTTAATTCAATCTGTTATACAAAATCTCACTGGGGAACTTTTGAAAACTGGGTCCTGGTGGCATATAGCACTCACTCCTAATAGCTGAAAAATAATAATTAAAAATTATTATAAATGATTAAAGATTTACCATTATGTAGTTTTGTGTCATTTGCTACCACTACTGCTATTTTTAGAGTCCTTTCGCAGTGGTTTCAACTTTCAAAAACGAAAGTGAAAGAAAGTTAAGCTTACATAACGAAAGCATTGCACAGCAATCCACCGCTCGTCCTGACACTGCACTCAAAAACGGTGAGTAACATACATCCTTTATTTACTTACAGAATTTCCTCTGGGTTAGTCTATGATTTGTAAATGTTTGTGAGATGTAAAATGCATTATCAATGAGCCGACAAAACAATTAGTTGTCTTTTGCAATATAGCAACATTGCTACCTTTAAACTGCACCTTACACGAAAATCTTCGTCATAGACATGCCGTTTTGAGCAAAATACTTTTAGCTAGCACAAAATTATGTCAAATTTTAGCACTAACATTTGTCTCTTATCACGCAATGTTTTTACAACACAATCACGCTGCTACATTTTGTGCATTTCTAAGGAAGGCTAGACCACAACTCTGCATGTGCTACTTCCTTGTTGCTCGTAAACACTCAGACAAGATAGTGTGATAGACTGCAGTGTAAAGTTCACAGAACACAAACTAAACAATATCTCAGTGAGTTATTTGAAGTGTAACTATATGTTTATGTTTTGGTGTAATGAATGATACGAGACTCATTCAACAAACAATAACTACTTATTGATATTACTGTGGTGTAATGAGCTGAAAAGGTATGTTCACGATAGACTGGTGTTCTTCACAAATCAACAAAACATATAAATATTTCATGGACGATTAGATATCAAGTAGAAAACACAAGCAAATGAGAGAGACATTCCTATATCCCATTTACTGTAGTGTTTTAAGTTGTTTCTCATTCATTATTCTTATTTCAAGTTGTTTTTATTACGTATTATAATTTTTAAAAATATAATAAAGGTTGTTATAACTTGAGTTGAATTAAATAATTGTATATAGGCAGGCTACAATTTTATACTCTAATTTTAGCTATACAGTTTGCTTCTGACATGTTTTTAGTCCTGGAATGTGGATCTTTTTTTGCAAGTATGCAACATTTTTTAAATATTGTGTTAAAATGTTAGACATTACTGTAAATGTAGCCTATAGGGCACGATTTCCTCAGAATGTTCACACATTGGAATTTGACTTGAATTAAATTAAATACACATTTTGTTCCATTGTTTGCAAGCAGGTTAAGTACTTTTTTGGCCACTATTTATACAATTGGAAATATACAAATTTATTTAATAAAGTAGCATTTTATCTTCATCAAAATGAACCATGTTGTTTGGAATATTGATTAGCATTTTCTATGTTTATTTATTTATTCTTTTAGTTAAACTATGGTTAGTGTAGCAAAGCCATGATTAATTTGTGACTCTGGACCCTCACAAGTGTCAATAAAAAAAAGAGATTTATACATAAAAAAAATCTAAATACTGAGAAAATCACATTTAAAACGGTCTAAATTAACTTCAATGCACATTATTAACCAAAAAAATTGGTTAGTAAAGGCAATTTACAAAATATCTTCTTGAAAATTTATATTTGCTTAATATTACAATGATTATTGACATAAAATAAAAAATCTATCATTTTGACCCATACAATTTTTAACTATTTAGTCCTTTTTTTTAATTACCATGGTTTAAATATAATAACAATATTCATTTGATTTGATATAACATTTTCATAATGGTAATGAAAGTTTGAGTCCTTAATTGGCTAATAATTTATTTTCCTTATTAATTTTATTAGTTTTTATTAGTAGTACTTCATTGTAGCAAAATTGAATTTTCTGAATGATTTTGCATGCAGAACAAACAATGGATTGTGCTGTTCGCGATTTCAAGTATATGCTTCATAAGAGAGCATCTGGCCTGAAGGAGACCTCTTCAATTAAGAAGTGTGATGCCATATTGTACTTCTTCCCCATTACTTCACGAGCAGGAGCTGATATTGATGCTGCAATGAAGCACCTTAATCAAAGGACAAGGGACTTACAAGGTAGATGATTACATGATTAAAAGGCAAGGCCCTGCAGGGGAACAGGGTAAAAAATGTACTTATATTAATCATCATGCTTCCCCATTGATTGACTGCAGTAAAAAGTTTTACTTATACTTTAAACATATGTACTGTAATTGAAATCTATAGACTGATTTAAAGGGATAGTTCTGTCATCATTTACTCACCCTTTACTTGCCACAAACATGTTTGAGTCTCTTATGTTGAACACACATAAAAAAGATATTTTGGAAAATGTTGTAAAACTGTAACCACTGACTTAGTATTTGTCAATGGTTACTGGTTTCTAACATTCTTTGAATTATCTTCTTTCGTGTTAGAGTTAGCATTAGCGTTAGGCTTACCTTTAAATTCGAAGGTAAAGCTTGAGCTCCATTTCAGGGTAATTAAATTTTCATTTTTGGATGAACAACCCATTTAATTATGACTAAAGAAACTTTTAAAAGTGTATTTTAGTTGTTTTCTTTACATTAAACCTAAAAAAACACTTTATAAAATCAAAATCGTAAAAATTCACAGGTACATAAAAAAGTTTTTGTTTTAATTATCCATTTAACCATCCACTTTTAATTGACTTACAGTTTCCAAACCAGCCATAATGGTGGTGCTCCATATCACGTTTGACCCAGATAAAATCATATCTGACAGTGAAAAAAATATCAAGCAAGAGAACACATATGCCGTAGACTGTCTGATCTATGAAAGTGAAGGATTGCTGGAATGTCAGAAGAATGCAGAAGCAATAAATAAAACAGCAACTCACTTCAACAGCAAGGTAGGTTCATCAACATCGGCCATTTGCCCAAACTGTGAAGACACGTTTTGACTGTTATGAACAAATATCTAAGAACTTTTATTTAATTTTGAAACATTTCTTTAAAACACTATAAACATTACCTTGGCATAAAATTTAAAAAGAAGATCAAATGGTAAATCAGCTCACAAACATATTTGCTGTAGTTTCTAAGTTCACAATTTATGACCACTTTATTTCAGATTAGATATTGTAGTTAATATAAATATGTTCAAATATGTCTTTCCTTTACAGAAGCTGAGATCATATTATTGCTTGACAAGTAAGTATTCCAAGCTAACATTTTTCATGTGTGACCCTGGACCACAGAACTATTTTTTGTGTTGCCACTGATTCTTTCTTATTTGCCAAAAAAAATCATTAGAATATTATATAAATATGTCCATTAATATATTTCTGCAACTATAAATATAACACAACATTTTTAATTTGTACAGATATGCATTTCTTCAGGGATACTTCACCCAAAAATACAATTTACTGTAATTTAACCCTAGTTTCGAAGCTTTGCTTATTGCGCTGCCCTAACAAACCAAAAATCAATGGAAAGCTAATATTCAGCTTTCAAATTATTCTAAAATCAAAATAAATACAAAAAAGGACACTTTTGAATGCATGGTTTAGTGGTCCAGGGTTACATTTAGCAATATTTCTTCTCTTGTTATGCTTCTTTATGCTGGCTCCAGTTTTCCAAATACTAGACCATTGATTTGACTAATGTTAAAATCAAACCAGATCATCTTCAAACCCTAAAAAAAAAGAGCTGTGAAGTTGTTAAACAATGTCAATGTCTCAGAATTTTACACAGCTATTGCAAGACATGAGCTATAGTTTTTATAAAGCTTTAGCATGTTAAACCTTTGTGAATATGTTAATTTTTGCCGAAGAATGTTCATATTTGAAAGCACCAAAACTAAACACCCAGAAATCAACAGGATCTCACTCCTATTTGGATATTTTCACCCCACACATACATGAAGTACATAACCTGCCAATGATGGAAAAACAGTTCTCCTTCAAAAAACTAAACTTCTGTCAATAATTACTCACCTTCATGTTGTTCCACATCCCCACTTTAGAGTGAAAACAGTTTTGGCCGCCATATTTGGGTGTTGCTTTTCCACATTTCTCACCAACACTTTTTCTTGGACCACTTTTATTTCCTTGTTAACATTTTCTGTCACCCCAGATATTTCCACTGCAGGCCTAACCTCACTCTCAACATTAGCATTGTCTGACATTTCCTCCCCGCGATTGATCTGATTCTCACCTGTTTCTTCCACATTTACTTGCATCAAACTATCTGCATCATTTTGACTTCTGTCAATCGTTGCATTTTCTCTATGAGGGCATGACAATCTGACATGTCCTACTAAGCCGCAGTCAAAACATCTTATTTCCCCTGTACTCGCATATAGCATGTACGATTTTCCTTCATACACGCAACGGAAAAACACATTTAACGTCAGCTCATTCAAAAACATAAACACCCGCCGCCTAAACGATAAAACATGCCTCAGGGATTCATGTTTACAGCCAAGTGGTATCATCTTGATTCCACTTGCAAGTTTTCCAAATCTCGTTAACTCGCGTTTTATGTCATCATCAGGAAAAAAAGGTGGCACATTTGAAATGGTTACTTGTACAGTTGGCGATACTAACGGTTGAACTATAATAAAAGCTCCACTTACCACTATTCCGCTTTCTACCAACCGATTGACCATTTGCTCCTCCTTCAAAAACACTACCATGGCCTTATTCATCCTGGACGCCGAAACAATATTGTCATGTCCAACTTGTTCAGCTACTTCGAGCAAAACATCTTCCACGGTTACTCCAGCTTGAGCGATGCATCTAATGCCGTGACGGAGTGACCGAGATGATGCTCGCACATCCACGTGCGACACTGTCCCTTCACTCACCACTAGGACAAAAACTTCTCAGCAAGTTAATCAAAACTTACTCTCAAACTCACGTCTACAGTAAATATATATCAATCGATATCACTCAAGAAAAAAGTGAAAAAGAAAAGTAGAAAAGTCTATAGATTTTCCTCTCACCGCAACACCTCTCCCACTTCAAACCGGAAATTAGGTGTGTGTGTGAGAGAGAGAGAGAGAAAGATAGAATGTGAATGCAAGCGAAGGCTGTGTGCATTGTGTGTGCATGCGCACACACACGATGACAATCACCATGCGCAAGTTAAAGCAAAACAATTGGCCCTTAACTATATTTTCAGCCAATCGGCTTTCTATATGTTTACAATCACTCTCATTGATTGGTGAATGTTCTTTCGTGTGCAGTGAGCAGTGAAAAAATAATGGCATAATGGCCAACTTATATAATATTTGTGTTTTCAAAACGGCAAAGATGCAGTCACGCATATTTTCATTTTTGAAAGCCACAAGTAAATCTGATAATAAGCCTGATCAAAAGAGATCTTGAGAAGATGAAACTGCATGAATGGCTGAGGATAGTGGGAGACAGAAGCAAAGATATCTCATATGAGCCAGAAAACATGACAGAAAAGGTAACTGTGGGGTCTTCTTGAAGATTAGACTGATGGAGTCATTTAATTATTTGTTTTTCACTTGGCACAAAATAGTGAAGTGAACTAAATAGTTATTGTTCATACGATTTATGTTTGTAGCTACGTTTATATTATCCATTACTGACCTATAATGGCACAAAATTATAAAAGACCATTCAGTCATGCTTTTTTTAAATTGGGCTATCACCGTTTAATGACGCCATGCTCCGGGAAAACTGAAATTGTTTGGTGGACGTCGGTCACGGTAACATTTCCTGGTTTTGTTCCGGGAATTATTCATTTACAAATTAAGCACTGCTTATAAATAATTTATATTACAAAGATATTCACTTATTGTTATGTTTGACATCATGCACTTAATGTACTCAAAAGGTTTATGGGTAGTGCCACCTTGTGGTCAAATTTTATAATACATTATTAACTTCTAAAAAGAAAGTCTACATTTTGTTTGTCATTTTGGTCTGATTTCTTTAATTGTGTCAAAAACTGTGATACCAATTATGCCCATAATTTGCCAAACAAAATTCGACTTTTGCTTAAAACTGTTGACCTGATGCCAGCTGCATCTACGACTGCATATAAATCTTTGACATTTTGAGACCAAACTTTGTGTCATTTTACATAAGCTCTTTCATATTTTGCAGAAAATGATAAGGCTACACCTTCACCCATATACGAGACTACAGAAAGTACCCCTTTAATCCACAGTGACGACTCAAGTGAAGTCCTACAAAGACAAGAAGACGTACCAAGACAAGACAAACTAAGACAAGTAGACATACTAAGACAAGAGGCTTGTTGTTTTTGTGGGGTCTGCTTTTTCTTTTGTTGTGGTTGGTTTCGTGACTGTAAATCCTAAATAAATATGTGCATGTTGTTTTTGGTTGTGTAGCTTGATGTAAATCAAACTATCATGAAAACAATATGGAGAAACAGGACAACAACATATAGAGAATGCAGCATAAAGAGACTTAAACTTTGACTATAATTAACAAGCAACTGGCTCTCTGACAATGCTTACAAGAGCAAATACATAAAGATATATTATTTTGGTGCTGGTACATAAATAGTTACATGTAAAACGGACATGAAGTACTTCTATTAACATTATTGTACAATTTTAATATAACTCATAGCCATATTACAGTTCTTTTTTATATAATTTATTACATGATTGCATATTATGCTTTACTACTGTAAAATCATATACAACTCTCTGTTCTGGTACTTGAATTTGATTGGCTAAAAGGCTTCTATAATATAACCACAGAAACCTCTTCACTTCATGCCATGTATCATGGTGGAGGCTTAAACTCAATACTCTGACAAATACTGCTGTTGTGTCACATAATGTATTTTTTAGGCAAAATGTGTTGTTTAGACTTTGAGGTTTGAAATTTAGTTTCAATGATTTTGCACCAGGATGTTTTTTTTTTTTTTTAGCTAAAGAACCCATCGATCTTACCTCTGACACTTCATCTGGAATCTACCATTGCTCTTTGACATAAATCTCTATTGTAGTTAAACATGACATGTAATTTGTTTTGGGTAGTGACAATATTTGTTTTCAAACAATTCATTTATTTGTTTCTGAGCAAATTTATACATACTGTAAATAATAGTATTTAATAAAACTATTCTGTAGTGCAAACAGTCTGTTTATGGTGATTAGACTGAAATCATATATTCCCAGCATTACTTTTCTGTTATTTATATTGTAGTTTTCAACATCATTAGTCATGTCAGAGCAGAGGTCAAGACCCCATAATGCAATTTCAAAGATGTTAATCACAAGATACAGTCAACTGATAATTGACAGAATGTTTTTAGAGTGGAACATTTTTTAATACCTAGGTAAGCTGCTGAGCAACATCAGAAAACACATATGAGACATTAAAATGTATTGCTTTACAAATCAAGCACTTTTGCTTGATTTTTTTGAGGTGATTACAGAATTGTACAAAGAAATCACACAGAAATCAGCCTTCGATAAATGTTTAGAATTATTAAATAAGGTTATTTGTGTTTTACTGACTCTGATGTTCATTTTAGCTATGGTTTTGTAGTTTTGTTGAAATGTTGCAATTTTTTCCTAACAATTCTGGTTTGCAGTGAAAGCGTTTCTATTTAACACTTCCTTGAAAACAAGGGAATCAGTTGTGCTGTCCTGTAGTGGGTGTCCTGAACAGCGGACTCATATGAAGGACCTCTCTTATGTAGGACCGGTGTTTTGAACCATATAATCAAATCAATGCATCCACTAATTCAACCCATTTCTCAGTCGTTGAGCATGTGAGTAAATTGAAAAGATCTTGTTTGGAGATGGTGCTTTACACCATTGCTCCGGGCTCTCAACCTTTTGTGCTGTAGATCAAATAATGAAAGAGGTGCTGCACTTCAACGGGCCAATTCATCCTCACAGAAAGAGATGAATTAATGGATCAAATCTCTGCTTTTTGCTCTCAGAGCTTTCATCTTTGCCCCTACCTATTTATTGTCAAGTTACAAAACAGAGTGAGAAATATCAAGCCTCAAGCGCAATTATCCACGTCTTTCAGAAGGTTATTAAAATGCTAATTTAGCGAATGTGCCATGACAAGAGAAGTACATTTAGAGGGGATAGTTCACAAAACTGAAAAAACTGCTCTAAATTTACACCCTCAGGCTATCCAAGATGTAAATCATTTTTATTTTTATTTCAGTACAGCATTAAAGAAGATTTTTTTTTTGCTGAAACTACCCAGCAAAGCATTTTTGTTTTTAAAAGATGTCTAATAGATGTCTAATAGATGTCTAAACATAGTCATCTTGGCTAAAACAAGGCAAAATTTGGGCTGTCAGTGATAATCTAATAGATCTAAGAATAGGCCAAAACTAGATAAGTAATCAAATAACCAGAAATGACTGACTACACACATAAAGTCTGTCTAATCTGTTTATTTGATAACTAGTCTAGTTTTGGGCTATTCTTAGATGTCTATTAGATTTTCACTGACAGCCCAAGTTTAACCTTGGTTTAGCCAAGCTGTCTACGTTTAGATGTCATATAGACGTCTAGTAAACACAAAATTGTTTGCTGGGAAAATCCTGTTTCTTAAAATGCAAGTCAAATAAGCTAACTTACAGTCTATAGGCTAATACAGACAAAAATAAGTGTTGCCATCAAAACAACATCCTAAAAAAAATACAACATAGAATAAAACATAGTAGCTAAACGTTTATTCTTGCTAACAATGTTAGTCATGCTAGAAACATGCTATCAACATAATTAGCAAGTCTAATTGATACTAGCTGTAAGCAACCTACACTGTAAAACCCAAAAAAGTTAAGGTAACTCAAACCATTTGAGGAAACCGATTGCAACAAACCATTTAAGTTTGAAAACTAATCCTAATGAGTACTGTAAACTTAATCCATTTGAGTAAACGAATCAATTTGAGCACAGTAAAGCCCAATAAATGAAGAGAACTCAAACCAACTAAGTACTGTCAAACCCAGTACGTTAAGGCAACTAAAACCGTTTGAGTTAACCAATTGCTACAAATTATTTGAATAAAAAATCTATATGAGTACTGTGAACTTACTCCATTTAAGTAATGAGGTATTTAATTAACTCATTACCTTCAACACTGAGTTCAAAACTCTTTAAATGAGTAGAATTAACTTTCAGTAAATTTTGAGTTAACTACACTCATTTCATTTGATAAAGTTGACTGTTGGGGTTTACAGTGCATTAATTCATGATAGCAAAAAGCTACATTCTAACAACATGTTATAAACATGTTTTACCAATGCTAGACAACTGTAAAACTGGCTAGAAATGCTAGCGATGTGCTAATTGTATTAGCAATTCGATAATTTATTATAGGGATTTGCCATTTTGGCCTGTACCAATAATGTAGATTGAAATTTCAAATTCATGCAGTCATTTGTGTGTTTAAAACATTTGCTTTAAAACAATTTTAGCACATTTCACAAATTATTACTTAGAATTTAAGGATAGTTACCCACATCACTACATTATTTATTTTTCTTATGTGGTTTTAAACTTTAAAGAAAGAGTTTCTTTCTTCTGTTGAACACAAAAGAAAATATTTTGAAGAACGCTGGTCGCTGGGGCCCATCAACTTGCATAAACAATGCTTTGGAAACTGATGGGTCCCAGCTACACTGTAAAAAATTGCTGTTAAAAACCGGTCAGTTTCTACAGTAAAATAATGCTTTTTTTCACAAAAACAGTAACATTCTGTTAAAAACAGTGTATTCTGGGAAATATTTTAGTTTTCGAGACAGTAGCCAACAGCAGAAAACTGAGTTAACAGAGCTCAGATTCGACGTTTTCAAGTCTGTGTTTGAAATCACACTTTGTGCCCTCGTTCACTATTCCATACACTAGTTCACTTATCTAGTTCACCTGACAGAGTTAATGAACACTAATGAGTGAATTCAGACACTGATGAACACCTGCTGTAATAATCACAATTACTGAAGGAAAGAGAATTAAGAAACGCAAACAGTGACTTCAGTTACAACATTAAATAAAATCAGGTAAAATAAAACACCTTCAATCTCAGCAGAGGATCATTAAACAACTCCACAAACAACAGCAGACACACTTATTACTGACCGCTTTCACCATAATGGAGTGAGCAGCTGGTTTAGTTGGGCTCTTCACCCTTAAACTCATCAATTTAGACTCTCCAGCTGCTGTAATAGTTTATAAAACACTTTTATATAAGCTGGAAAGTCAATAGTTAAATCAATTTGTCTAAAATTTGTTCTGATAAATGTTTTGATGAAGGTATAGATGATGGACCTCATGCAATAGTTTTTATGTTTAGTTGCAGATAATAATTTATTAATGAGAAGTGGAAACAGGAAAGATACCTAATTCTTTTACAGAGTTAAGAAATAACATACAAAAACAGTTCAGTTATGACAAAGTCACACTCAGACCTCATGAACCAGACCTTGTACCTCAACAATAGTAACAATTAAAATATTTCATGCCGCAATGCATGCTGGGTGTGGCACAGTTAAACTGTTAACTTTGTTAGTTGCCACCGTTCATACGCTGATTCTTGATGTCATTTAAGTGCAAATTACACCATAGAGCAAATTGTTTTTGTCCAAGATATTCTTAAAAACTTCCACAATTCAATGCCACATACAGACATGTTATATTACGTTTATCAATAAATTAAACGATGGATAAGAGCAGTAAATTATATTATATTAAATTAAAACAGGTTCTGCCTTATTAAACACAATATAAAGATCATTAGATCTTATTTAGTTTTTTTGGCTTGTTTGCCCTATATATCAAAAGAGCTTTTTAAACAAAGTTATCTAACAATTAGCTGCCAAAACAATTTTATGTTAAAAAATTTGAAGGGCTCAGACTAACTCAACTAAAGCAAACTCTGTTCTCCATGATGGTGACGTAAAATGTTAATCTTTATCTCAAAAAGAACTTTAGTGGATGTTATACAAAAATAAATGTTTTAGTAATGAATGTAGCTGGTGATGCTGTTTGTACAGTTGTTTAATCATTCACTGATAATTTAAATTATTTAATCATTTGTTGCACTTCAGGTTATTTCATTACAAAGCTGTAGTATTTTGTTACTTTATGTTCTGTTCTGGTTTTTTCCCTTCAGTATTTTTTTATTTGTTCATCAGTAATCCTCAATTATCATTTAATTAGTCATTTAATTTATTCATTTACTTCAGCTTTGCTCCATGTTTCTTGAACACTCAGTAGTGTGGACACTTGGAAGTGTTCTATTATAACTGAGGTATTTGCTCTGGGGTTTAAAGGGTTAAAGTTGTGAGAGGTAAAAACAGTGTAAAAATTAATTTTAACAGCTGCCAGTAGTTTACCATAAAATCAAGAAAAAAACAGTACATTACTGTAAAACCTGAAGCAAATTTCTTCTGCGTGTCACCGTTGTGGAGGAGAGTAGAGCGAGTGTTTGAGTCAAAGATGAACTGCTGATGGTATTCTGTATGTTTTTTTTTACATAAAGACAGTGGCTGTTTAGTTGCTGATGCAGTAAGAATCTCTCTGGTAATTCCAGCTTTACATGTTTGTGTGCTGCTGTAAAATTTAAGACATTTAGGATAAATGGAACTTTTCTAATTAACTACAATAAGTTATCATAATAAGTATGCCTTTAAGCATATATGGCACATTACTTCATAAACTCATACAGCAGTTGGCCGATTTGAGGCAGTCGCTTTCAATTAACAAAATGAGTTCACTTGAGTATTGTGTATATCAATGTAGTCCATGTATTTTTACAGCAACATACTGTAAAATAACAGTACATTGCTGGCAACTGCAGCTGCAGCATATTACTGTTAATTTACAGAGCAACAGCAAGATGCTGTTAATTTAACAGTAACTTGCTGGCAACCGTGCTGCCAGTAACTTATTGTTTTTGAACAGGACAATTTTAACAGTGTACCAGGAGTTTACAAAAATATCTTCTTTTATGTTCAACAGAAAAGAAAACTCAAATAGGTTTTGAAGAAGTGAAGGCTGATTAAGCAATGACAGAATTATCAGTTTTGAGTGCACTAATTCTTTAAATCAAAACATTTGAGCTAGAAATACTAAAATACTGCTTTCAAGTAAAATGTTGACTACTACAATACATTAAAAAAATTCACCTGCCAAAGTGAACAGAACATTATAAAATAAGCACATTAATATGCAATGTCCATTGTTTAAAATAATTAAATAGACATTTAATTAAAGATTAAACAAGATGTCTTGCTTTGAGGGAAGTGATTTAGAAAATATTTTTGTCCTAATTTGCTATGTATGCCAGCAAAGTTGCACGTAATGGAAAATACAAAATATTTTGAGATAATATAATCATTCACCAATACTCTTCATTTCTCAGCTATTAGATCAGATGACAGTGATTTGAAAAGATCTTGTGCTCTTTCTGGTGTTTCTCTCTGTCCTCTCGAACCCTTACAGACACCTTTGTGCTCCACATCAAATAATGAATGAAAGCGGTGCTGCCATCCTCACTGAAAGACATGAATTCATGGATCCAGTCTGGTTTTTGCTGTCAGAGCTTTCATCTTTGCCCTGTTTATTTCTACTCTTCTGAGTTACAGGAAATATTAAGACATATGACAAGCATATTATGATTATAGGAACTCATTAGGAATTCAATAAATATGCTTTGCTTATACATTTCTTCCAAAAATTTTATTTGTCCATCATTTATTCACCCTCATGTCTCTCTTTTTTTAGCTTTTATGTACCAGGGAAAAAAATGGGTGAAATAATGTCTTTTTTATTTATGTCACAGTTGTGTAATTACTTTTATGTACTGTATGGAGCACAAAGCACTTTCATTCAGCTTATTCCTTTCAGGGGTCGCCATAGCAGAATGAACCACCAAAGCTAATACATTTATAAAACAATTATACTAATTTCAAAATGAATCCATTGTTTTCCCTTAAGGTTGGAAATTGTTTTTTATTTTTTAGTATATATATATATTATTTTATTATTTTCAGCAACACTGCTGTTCAAAATGCAACAAGAACAAAAAATTAAACTGAAAAAATAAACGCAGCTTTAACATAAAATAAATAATATTTTATTTTATTTTAATCTTTAGTTTTCAGGAATGCTGTCGTACACAATGCTTAGGTTTTGAGCTATTATAATGACCTCTAGATTTAAATAGAAGATAAAGCCTGTACACTTATGACAAATTTTATTAAAAAAAAAAAACAAATGCACAGTGATAACAAATCTACACCGATATAATTAGATGAAGCCGTTTGGCATGTGATTATTTAACTAGATTGCAAAAACGTAGTCACGCACGCGCAATTACATGCTGTGTAAAAACACTGTGAGCCACTAGATGTCAGACTAAACACTTTTTGTTTAAAACGTACTTACAACTGGAAATTGGAACAGGGGTGTGTTACATGCAGTACATATGTGCTGAAATAAAAAAATAAAAAAGTTTATATATATAGTTGATGTCAGAATTATATTATATTTTTTAATATTTCCCAGATGATGTTTACAGAGCAATGGAATTATCACAGTATGTCTGATAATATTTTTGCTTCTGGAGAAAGTCTTATTTGTTTTAATTCGGCTGGAATAAAAGGAAGTTTTATTTTTTTTTAAATCATTTTAAGGTAAAAAATTATTTATACATTTTTGATGGTCTACAGAACAAACCATCATTATACAATAACTTTTCTAATTACCCTAACCTGTCTAGTTAACCTAATTAACCTAGTTAAGCCTTTAAATGTCACTTTAAGTCGTGTCTTGAAAAATATCTAGTAAAATATTATTTACTGTCATCATGTCATCATATTATGAAATGTGTTGAAAAAATCTTCACTCCATTAAACAGAAATTGGGGGAAAAAATAAACAGGAGGGCTAATAATTCTAACTTCAGCTGTATATATAAGGCTGTGCATTTCAAAATAAACCAAAATTAACTGAATTATAAATTATGCTGAATTATGAGCTGTGCTGCATGCTCATAATAAAATAAAATTATAATGTGAATATAAATAGAAAAAAAATAGATCAAAAATATATGAACTTCAGCATAAGTAAAAAAACTAAAAGATAAGAGATAAATATAATAATTTAAAATTAGAAAATGAAGATTACGTGCTGCTGGAATAAAAACGTAATGAAATATAATAAGTTTATTAATTAAAATATAATAAAAATATAACTGAACTAGCTGCATTATGTAGAGCTGTATTGCTCATAACAATTAAAATATTGTATTTTAAACTATAAATAAATAAAAAAAAATATATAAAAAAAATAAAATTATAACTTGGCTTGTTGCACACAGTAGTGCTGTGCTGCTCATAAAAAATAAAATAAAATCAATATATTTAATAACAAAATCATAAAGGGTAGGAGACCTATAAACCAGAATTTGAATAAATATGTTGAATAAGAAGACAAGAATAAAAAGAAACCATCTGCCGATTTTACATGTGTTTCCTCCCGTCATTATCCAGAAAACTCAGCCTTTGCCCCTTGTGGCCGCCAGTGTAACTGATAGCTGTGTGAAAACTGCACATATTTACCCTATCAAACATCCAGCTGTGCTCATTATTGACCATGACAGTGATGATGATGATGATGATGATGATTACCTTCTGCTTCAGAGGAAGACCACTCTTTCATACGTTTAGCCTGTTTTGCAGTAATGATGCTTTTGCAGTCTAATCTGATGTGAAATCGAGACACAAACACACAGTTTGGATGATCCAAAGGTTGCATCTCTACAATCCCCCAAAGGTACTGAAATATGTCTTGTGTAAACACAGGCTTGAATAAACAGTCACATCCACATGCCTTCCTCCCTGACCATTTCAGTAGCATATTTGTGTGTTGTCCAAGAGCTGCATTTGATTTAGTTTTGTGAGGATGACAATGCTCTGTAACATCATGAGCTGCTTAGAGGATAACATTTCTTAAGTTTAGAGTGC
>CAIGQZ010001492.1:3020398-3054356 GCA_903798205.1 Danio tinwini | reverse complement strand
TAGATTATTCAGATGAATCATCTGTTGAACTGCATCCCAATCATCACAAATCACAAGAAGACCTGTTGGAACCCGCATGGACCCAAGATTCTCACAGAAATCTGTCAAGTTTGGTGAAGGAAAAATCATGGTTTGGGATACATTCCATATGCGAGAGATCTGCAGAGTGGATGGCAACATCAACAGCTTAAGGTATCAAGGCATTTTTGCTGCCCAGTACATTACAAACCACAGGAGAGGGCAAATTCTTCAGCGAGAAAGCGCTCCTTCTCATACTCATACTACTCATACTAGACGAGCTGCAAATCCAGATTTCATTATTTCCAGATGCGAAAATTTCTCAGGTAAAAGATGTTCCTTACAAAATGTATTTCTGTCGCATGCACTGTATTCCACACGTGAGTCCAGTTGCGCTCTCATAGCAGGAAATGAAAACAAAACCTTTGTTACTGCACATTTATGAACTCAACACTGATGACTTGTGTCTCCAAACAATTCTTGTATTTTTACTTGTTTTGGCAACACAACGTGGCGTCTCTCTGCCGTCTGAACACTGTACAGGCAAAAACATTCTTCGAAGCTATCATGCATATTAATGAAGTTGCACCGCATTCACAATAGAGCTCTCTAATTGGTTTGAACCAAGTGTTTTTCATGAATTAATGCTGCACACTCAGAGACGTCATGATGTACTGGCCGATACAGACAGCCACTCTCTATGCTGGACTACACAGAATCGAAGGATCTCATGGCCATGACGCAGCTTCAAAAATTTGTTTCAAACCGGAAGAACGAATTTGCTCGAAATAACGCAAAAACAGCCAATTTTCGCAGTTTAGTAAAATATACTGTATGTCCAAATAGTGTTTATCCGATTGTTAAGTGTGACGTCACGCAAAGGGGCTTCCAGGTCCAAGCAATCTATGAAACTGAATGAGGAGACTCATCAAATGCTAATAATAAACGTTTACAAAGCGATGTAATACTTTGAAAATCATGATCTCAATATATATGTCCATGCCTAATATCTGATGGCTAGAAAGTGATTCATTTTTACAAATTGTTAAAATTTTGGTATTTGTGATGCAGTAAGCCCAGTGATTGTTGTGTACACTATGACTTTAAATAAAATTCACTTTAATGTGTGATATGAATAAAAAATTTATCATAAACAATTATTTTGTCAATTCAAATGAGGAAACCCGGAAACAGTATTACATACGTCATCATCACGTCACCACTTAACAAGCGGATAGCAGCGTGGGACACATATATGACTGTCAACAGCTCAAAAAAGGAGTTTTGGTGTTTCGTGACCCTTTAAATTGCACGTTTGAGCTCTTGCAGACACGGTATAAAACTCCTTTTGTCTAAACTTTCTTGTGCCACAGATTCTGTATATGGAGGATGAGAGAGCTCTCGAATTTCAACTAAAATATCTTAATTTGTGTTCTGAATATGAACAAATGTCTCAGGGGTTTGGAACAACATGAGGGTGAGAAATTAATAACAGATTTTTCATTTTTGGGATGAATTAACCCTTTAAGCCCAGCAGAAACTCCTACAAAACAAAAACCCTCACTTTTGATCCATGAGCACGTCTCTCCACACTCTATTTCACAGACTGACTGCTTGTCAGGAAAGCAAAGTGTGCTGTCATGAATAATTCAGTGAAGCATCAAGCATCCTCTCATATGAGGACAAGCTAATTTTTGACAAAAAAACAACAACAATATCATATAGTCTGTCCTAACAGAGGGTTGACTGGTGACTAAGTATCAAGATCAAACAGGAACATATCTTAAAAAGACATGATCAGTGGTGTATCAGGAATTGCAATTTACTAAGTAGTTTTAACACGTGTACTCAAGTACACGTTGTGTACTTGAGTACATTTTAGTGCTGTATCTACTTTTACTCAGGGTGCGAATTATACATTGGCAATCAGGGGGTTCAACTTTTTCTCTGATGTTATAATGCTTCAGCAAATCAAATGTATGGATTTATTTAAATGACATCTAATTTATTAATAAAACATATTTAAGTATATTTAACATATTCTGACCTACATTAATGGCGACATGGTGGCGCAGTAGGTAGTGCTGTCGCCTCACAGCAAGATGTTTCCCACTACACTATGGTTCATTTAGCTTATCCAATTCACTTATAGCTCATGCCTTTGGACTTGTGGGGGAAACCGGAGCACCCAG
Organism: Danio tinwini; assembly: GCA_903798205.1. Taxonomy (NCBI): domain Eukaryota; kingdom Metazoa; phylum Chordata; class Actinopteri; order Cypriniformes; family Danionidae; genus Danio; species Danio tinwini. Next base: position 3,052,146 of record CAIGQZ010001492.1, on the reverse strand, counting down.
AGGAATCCCACGCCAACACGGGGAGAACATGCAAACTTCACACAGAAATGCCAACTGACCCAGCCGAGGCTCGAACCAGCGACCTTCTTGCTGTGAGATGATTGTACTACCCACTGCACCACCGTGACGGCCAAATTCTATTATTTTAATTATTAATATTATTATTTAGGATACAGATCAGAGCTGCACTAGCAAACGTTTTGCAATAGTAAATGTTGTGCAGTAGGATGCCATATTCGAGAAAACTTAACTTTTACCATACACCACACTGCTTTCAATGCTGAATGTAGACGTCTTTGGCTAAAAGGAAGCTCAATGAAGTGACGACTTAATTAGAAATGCTTGACTCTGCAGTTCTCATGTTATATCAGGTAAGTTCAGGCTATGCTGAATCATATACATTACTCGTTTTTGATTGCAGCAATGATTTCGGCAAAACAGTTACATATGGTTAATTAAACTGCAGACACTGAATGCTATGAATGTAACGTGAAAGTTATTAAAGTTGGTTTTATATTCACACATTCATTCAGTGACAACTTGTGACACACTCCCTATATTATTTACCACGGCACTTTGAGTATTCGTTCTGAAATAACCAAGTGCAAGTGTGACTTGAAAACAACATGAACACTGTTTATTTGACTGTGAACAATGTTGTACATTGATAGTCATTGGCTGCTAATATGATTTCGCTGTTTAAAGTTTGCAAATAATACTTTTATGAAATTATATTATTAAGGAGAAAGTCTGAATGTGCTAATATAAAACCAACTTTACCTTTATGTGTAAGTTCACATACCCTGGGTCTGCCGTACAGTTGTAGTTCATTGTCAGAATGCTTGTCAGTGGTTTTACTTGTTGATGATTACCCAGGCCTTGTATAACGTCAGCTCCGTCTTTTTTTCCTTGTCTTTGGCTCGACAGAACCTCGGTTTTTAGCACTACATAGTTTTGAATCTGGTAATCAGGGAACATTATTTCTTGCACATGACCACACAGAACACAATTGTTGGCATCCAAACACTTGTAGACCTTTAACTTCTCTCTTGTAAAATCCCTTGGAGCTTAATGAGATTGTATATTTCGGGCTGGATGCTTGGTCATTTCGTCTTATTCAATATCTTTTGGGAGGGTGCTTTCGCAAATGGACCTGTCAGACGAACCGCCGCTCACTTTAACGTTAATTTTGTCGAATCACTTATTACTGGGTGACAAGCTGTTATAATACACTAAAAGCATTATGTAAAAAATATATAATATGTAATCAATATATCTTGTTTCTAAGACAACAACAAACTCTGTACCGCATTGGATGTCATTCCCTCGCTGTTAATGCAGTGCTACCGTTTTTTTTCTGCCACCTCCCGTTTTTTTTCTGCCACTTTTTCTGCGCGCGCATCCTGAATGTTTACAAACATGGTAATTGGTCTATATCAAACTATATCTCCCTCCACCCCCCATACATGTTGTTTTGACTTTCTTTAGGGAGGATCAAGAATTAATCAGTGGGGTCAACCCCCCCCCCCCCCCCCAACCCCCCTGTTCACACCTGCTTTTACTCCACTACCTTTCTTTAACCTGCAGTCTCTACTTTGCTTTTTCTTGTCTACAATGATTGGCCAAGTAGTCAGTCCTGTGATTCCATCCAATCAAATCACACAAAAATCACATCAGACAGACCAGCCTCAATAGATGGAAGCTTTATAAATGTAGCAAATATTTACAGCGTAGAAACATTAAAATTGTCAAACTAGACACAAAACCATTACAAGCAACAACTGTTTTATGAATGAAATAGGCAAATGCTCTTAAATCATAATTAAATGTACTACAGAATGTTACATTTTTTTAATGCAAGAATTAAATTAATTAATACTGCTTATCACTCATAACCTGTTAGTCAAGGTTCAAAGGGCATAATAAATAGTAATATATCATCACAGCTTTTTTTAATTTAAAGAGAATGGCATTGGTGTAAGCTACATTTTTAATGTGTATTAATTTTATTTTTAATAACATCCGATATATAAAATTTGGAATTTTATTTATAAAACAGAATAATATCTACTACTCACTGGTCTTGAGTACTTTTAGAATGGGTACTCGTCTTTGCTTATACTTTAAGTAGTATTTAGAACAGATACTTTTACTCTGAGTATAATTTTTCTGTACTCTTTTTTTCAGTACCAAGTCTTTTTCAGTGCCATCTTTTATGAGGGCTCATGACTAGGCCCACACGGAATCTGCGGGCGCAGAATACCGCAGATTTCTAGTCCATCATTGATTCTGTTTATTTACTTGTGTAAAAGTGTGTAAATGCATATTTATTCAGTTTTTAAATTAATTATAGTAATATTATTGACTAATATGAAAATATTTATATGATTTATTTACAATATAGTTTGTAAAGTCATATTTTATGTCTTTTAGCAGATATATTAAATGAGAGATTGCTTTGTTTACCAAATAAAGTGGATCTAATTGGATTTGTTAAAAATGTATTACTTTTTATTTCATATATTAGGTTTTAGTTACGATACTCCCAAAATCCTTCCGCATAAATCCGCAGATTTTTACCATGCGCAGATTCCGTCTGCCCCGTCGTGGGCTACTGACCAAATGTCAAACTGTGACTCGTTAAGTTAGAATCTGTTGTTGTATCATAAGAAAACATAGCCTGAGGTCTCATGTCCTTAATTTTGTGGGCTGTCATGAAATATAAGTGATCTGGAGTTGTTTTTGAGTTTTTGAGCATTCTGAAGTTACAACTTTTTATCCAAGAAAGAATATTGAAAAGTGAGAGGAACAGAACACAAGCTTGAAGAACAGATATCAGCCTGTCCTGGACACGACAAATCAGATTATAGTGTTGTAAGAGGAGTCATTGTGCTCCATCAAACATCTTTCTGCCCACATTAAGACAACTTTATTATTTTAAACCAATCTGACAGGCATCTTCTGTCATAATGGCTCTTGTACGGCAGTCTGCTGAAAAGCAAATGACATCTTAAAAGCTTTTCTTTGGTAGCAGGGTTACTAATCAAGATCACGCGGTGTCCAGAATAAACAGACCTGCCACAAATGAAAATCTGAAAGTTTTTGAGTGTGAGGAAAGTAATCACACTATTTTTTGTTACAAAGAACAGAACTTTGTGAATAATGCATGTAAAATGGCATACAGGTATATTTTTATGCAACCAATAATAAATTATTATGTACATTGTCAAAAAAATATAAATGGTAAAATAATAATAAAAATAATAATGTAATGTTGGTATAAGAAAAAAAGCTATCTCACAGCACTTCATAACTTTTTGATTTAGTGGCTAATTCGTATGAAATCGTATGATTTCATTCGGAAAATTTAGTATGTTTTGCTTATTCTCTATCATAGACGAATTCATACGAATTATGTACAAAACGTACACAAGCAAAGACAAAGTTCAACTTCTGAATGCATCATAGGCTCATTCTGCAAACGCAGCCCTATATACATTTCTGGAGATTATGAATTATGCAGCCAGAAGCATTTCGTCTTTAAAACGAACACTACGTGGGCGATATAATGCCATTCCTTTTCTTGCTTACCAGCTGACAGCTTACCTGCGGATGAATGGTTTTTCCCCTGTTATCAGTTTGTCCGGTAGCTCGACACGTATGTCGGTGGACTTGAGATGCAGAGATGACCGTGACAACAGGGTTCGAGTCCGGTAAAAAAGGTTGCAGAAAGCAGTTAAGACAAAAACAAAAGCCAAAAAATTAAATAAAGAAATAAATAACAGGGTGAGAATGTGGTAAAATCTAAAAACATGGTAAAAATCAGGGTGTTGTAAGGGCTTTTCGTTTTCTGGATTGCTTTTGAAAACACTGTCTGTTGGGTTTAGGGAAGTGGATGGGGGGGGGGGGGGGGAATTGGGGGTTTTTAAAAACAATATGGGGGGGGTTTAGGGGGGGGGGGGGGGTGATATCGGTCGGTTGGTCAGTCAGTCAGTCGACAGCGGCCTCTGGTGCATCTACGGTGCAGGTGCAAATGGCACTCGCGAGAGAAAATTGAGATCTGAAAAAGTGTACACAGCAGCCTCTGGTGGATTCACAAAAACAAAAACTGCAAAAAACGCTCCTGGGACGTATTTTGCTCTCTCCAGAAATGTGTATAGTGGTTACATAATCAGAATGAGCCAGGGTTGCTTAAATTGAAATGATTCCATTGGGCGCCACATATTTTCTTAAAATGAAATAGAAAAATTAAAGTGGCTAGCTCACATGCAGTATGCTAAACTCAAAAACGAAACTCAAATAAAAATAGAAACAAGATAAAGCACAGAGAAAATTTAATTCAGTTTTAAAATACATTGGATTTCGCAAGTTTCATAAAACTTCAAGCAAACACACAAAAAATAAACACTTTTTTAATCACTCTTTTTATTATAAGCTTTATATTTAGCTTACAATGTGTATAGTCATTATAATTATTTTGGGTCATTATTTGCTAATGTTTTATTGTCAATTAAATTATTTCATGAATTTAATGATAAATATAGATTAAACACCTTTATAACACTATGACTATGATTATAATTATGCTAAACCTGACTTCCCTCAAATATTTGCGAGCCAAACCAGGCTCGTTTCTTGAAGTCAGGGATATTTGTTTGGGAAATACCTTAACTATAAGCTGTCTGTATGTCTTATATGTGTAGGATGTGTAAGGTTTCTTCACTAACTGCTTCTTCAAAGAGAGCTCCTTCAGACGGGTGTGGTGTAGGAAATTGATTAAAGGAAGACACAGACAAAAAAAAAAAAAGAAACATGCTAATCAGTGTTTTCCTGAAACGTGATTCGGGGAGGACCCCGTGAACAGAGGAAGCTGGAATAATGTAAACTTTCCTTCGCTCCAGAGATTCTCAAGATTATATTTTTGATGATAGTTTTGTGTCTGAAATAAACAGGAGAAAGAGAAACTGTTCACTGGATGATCTTAAAGCTCTCTTGTGATAATTGTAGTTTTTATCTGGCAGCTAGCCATCTGAAAAGTCCACCATTACTTACGGAAAAAACCTTTGAGGCAGAGCAGGTATAAAGACTTGTGAATAAATAACTAATGACTAGTTTGCTTTGATGCACTGTAGCAGACTTAGCTGACTTAGCAAGACCACATGAAAAAGAGCAGAAGCTAAAATGACAGAAGAGCAGCAGAGTTCACTATAACTAGGATAATGGAACAGCTAATTACCAGCCTTAAGAAATGACCTGCTTTGACCAACTAGTTTCCAGGTTTGACTGGCTAATTAACTGGCACTGACATGTAATGGCTATTAGCTAATTTAGACCAGCTAATTAACTTTTACAGACCTTCTTTAACAAATTACATGCTAAACCAGCTAATTACCTGTCAAGACCAGCTAATTACCAAGCTGGACCAGCTATTTATCAGCTCAGACAGCAAATTTCCAGAATATACCTGTTAAAGTTTGTTAGCAGGTTTTAAATATTCTTGTTAGCATGTTTTAAGTATATGCACATAAATATTTTGTGAAGAGAGTAATGTATAAAACACATTTGGCCACACTAGCGAAGGACTGATGATATTTGTGATATTTGTTTTGATGCGCTGGTTTCTAGCACAGCTGGTATCATAGCAAAATAAAAACAGTATTTCTAAAAAGAGAACGCTCTGGTTTCTAAAGTAACCCTCGTTCCCCGAGGGGGGGAACGGAAATGCTATGTGGAAACTTCCACTATGGGGGATTTCGTTCAGAAAGCCAATCATCTGATAGAGTATGTAAACGGGCCAATGAAATGCCAATGAGTTGGCAGCTTCAGCGTGCGCACATGATGCTCGTTGCAATTAATCTTGCTATAAGAGAGCAGAGCTAGCAAGCCAAAGCATCCTTTTGTAGCTGAAGCGACTTCATCTCAACAGCCAAGGGGCAATCATTATGGCGAAGGGACATAGCATTTCCGGTTCCCCCCCTCGGGAAACGAGGGTTACTTTAGTAACCAGAGCGTTCCCCTTCGGAAGGGGAACTTCAATGCTATGTGGAAACTTCCACTATGGGGAAATGTATGGAAAACGCCATAATGATTGAACCTTACCTTCGCCCCCGATGAGAGGTTTGCCAGGCAAGAGAGCGTGAGCGCACCATCATCACCAGAGGCGTGGTCTTCCAACGTGTTCCCTGGCCCTTACTTATCCCACTTCAACAGAAGATTTACAGATTTAGATATATTTTTCTGGAGCCGCAGATGCGTCTAGAATATCTAGGAATTTAATACGACAGTACGTTGGGAAGCGTACAGTCCCGAAAGGGAGGACGCTGCGGAGGCCACCTGCTACCCAAGTGGGGAGACTGGGGCAAATAGCATATAAACTAACCCTATGAAGGGGGAGTAAGCATATGAAATAGGATGGTTAGCGGTTAGGGAAGACACGGGTCCACCTGTGAGGGGGGAACTGCACCGTGGCAGTATAAGCGTATGGGATCGCCTGGTGGGGATCGCACATAGCAGGCACCTATACCCAGAATGCGGGCTGACCAGCGGGCAGACCTACAACATAGTGGGCCAGCATCTGACTCCTCCGTTGAGCCAGATGCTGGGGGCCGCGGAGGAATCTCTGCAGGGTTCGCCAGCGGGGAACTTTACTGACAGAGTGAATAAGCGCACGAATCTCCGTGTTAGGGAGAATGGCGCAGCAAGCGTATTTGAACACCTTCACCGAGTTGTTTCCTCAATCACCAAGGGTTACCTAATACCCTTGAGGAAACCGGCTCCACTCGCAGATTCTAAAATCTTGCAAATGTGTTAGGTGTCGCCCAGCCCGCAGCTCTGCAGATATCTGTTAGAGAGGCGCCGCGTGCACGCGCCCAAGAGGATGCTATGCTCCGAGTGGAGTGTGCTCGAACCCCTGGGGGACACGGCTCGCCCTGGCTTTGGTAAGCGAGGGAGATGGCATCCACTATCCAGTGGGCCAACCTCTGTTTGGATACGGCACTTCCCTTCTGCCGACCACCGTAACAGACGAAGAGCTGCTCAGAGGATCTGACGCTCTGAGTGCGGTCCAGATAGATTCGCAAAGCGCGAACTGGACAAAGTAATGAAAGGGCTAGGTCTGCCTCCTCCGGGGGCAGCGCTTGCAGGCTCACTACCTGGTCTTTAAATGGTGTGGTAGGAACCTTGGGCACATATCCAGGCCGGGGTCTCAGGACAACGTGAGAGTAAGCCGGCCCAAATTCCAGGCACGAGTCACTGACCGAAAATGCCTCCAGGTCCCCCATCCTCTTGATGAAAAACCAACGCGACCAGCAGAGCTGTCTTCAGGGACATAATCTTAAAGATACTGATTCGAGTGGCTCAAATGGATCTGTGCGCAAGCTCGTGAGAACGAGGGCGAGATCCCAAGAGGGCATGAGAGGGGGGCGGGGCGGATTAATTCGCCTAGCACCTCAGAGGAACCGGATGATGAGGTTATGCCTTCCCACGGTGCTGCCAGCAACCGCGTGATGGTGAGCGGAGATGGCAGCCACGTAAACCTTGAGTGTGGAGGGCGACAGCCTGCTCTCCAGCTTCTCTTGGAGAAAAGAAAGCACAACGCTGATCTGGCAAGTTCGGGGGTCTTCTCTGCGAGAGACGCACCATTCAGTGAATAGACTCCACTTCAGGGCGTAGGCGCGCCTCGTTGAGGGGGCTCTCGCCTGAGTGATGGTATTAACCACCGCCATGGGTAAGTTACCTAAGTCTTCCTCGCGTCTAAGGACCACACTTGGAGGTTCCAAAGATCCAGGCGAGGGTGCCAGATGGTGCCATGTCCCTGAGAGAGTAGGTCCTCTCTCAAAGGGATCTGCCAGGGGGGGGGCCGTCGCGAGGAGTGAGAGTTCTGACATCCAATTTCGGTTGGGCCAGAGAGGCGCAACTAGCAAGACCTGTTCCTCGTCCACCCTGACCTTGCACAAGAGCTGCGCGAGCAGGCTCACTGGGGGAAACGCATATTTGCGCATGCCCCGAGGCCAGCTGTGGGCCAGTGCATCCGTGCCGAGAGAGCCCTCGGTCAGGGAAAAAACCACTGGCAATGAGCGTTCTCGGGGGAAGCAAACAGATCGACCTGGGCTTCCCTGAATCGCGCCCATATCAGCTGAATCGACTCGGGGTGGAGTCTCCATTCTCCTGGACGTAAGGGCTGCCGTGAGAGCGCGTCGGCTGCACGGTTGAGCTTGCCTGGAATATGAATGGCGCGCAGCGATTTCAGCCGCGTATGACTCCAGAGGAGCAGACGGCGAGCGAGCTGAGACATGCGGCGAGAGCGGATACCCCCCATACGGTTGATATACGCCACCGCCGCCGTGCTGTCCGTCCTGACCAGCACATGTTGTCGCTCCAGCACCGGTAAAAAACAGCGGAGAGCAAGGAACACTGCCAGCAGCTCTAGGCGATTGATATGCCAATGCAGCTGGGTGGCCCTCCACAGGCCCGCGGCTGCATGCCCGCAACACACAGCCCCCCAGCCCGTGCTGGAAGCATCTGTTGAGACAACAACATGACTGGACGCCTGTCCTAGAGGCACTCCGGCCTGGAGGAACGAGGGGTCGTTCCAGGGGGTGAGGGCGGTGCGACACAGCGCAGTAACAGAGACCCGGTGTGTGCCCGCGTGCCATGCGCGTCTGGGGACTCGATCGTGAAGCCAGTGCTGAAGTGGTCTCATATGGAGTAACCCGAGCGGCGTGACTATGGCTGCGGATGCCATATACCCCAGGAGCCTCTGAAAGGATTTCAGTGGGACCACTTTTTTCCTGTCGAACTCTCTCAGACAGTTCAGCATTAGCTGAGCGCGCTCTCCGGAGAGGCGTGCTGTCATGGTGACCGAGTCCAGCTCCAACCCGAGAAAAGAGATCCTCTGCGCTGGGGCGAGTTTGCTCTTTTCTCGGTTGACCTGAAACCCCAACAGATGGAGGTGCTGGAGCACCTTGTCTCTGTGCACAGTCAACTGTTCCCGAGAGTGAGCTAAAATCAGCCAGTCGTCGAGATAATTGAGTATGCGGACGCCCGCGAGCCGAAGGGGCGCTAGGGTGCCCTCCGCGAGCTTGGTGAAGACCCGCGGAGACAGAGAGAGCCCGAAGGGGAGGACTTTGTACTGCCACGCTCGACCCTCGAACGCAAACCTCAGAAACTGACGGTGGCGGGGAAGGATGGAGACATGAAAGTATGCGTCCTTCAGGTCTATCGCTGCAAACCAATCCTGAGGACGAACGCACCGGAGGATGCGCTTCTGCGTGAGCATTCTGAACGGGAGCCTGTGCAGACAGCGGTTCAAAACGCGCAGATCTAGGATCGGTCGTAACCCACCGCACTTTTTGGGTACGATGAAGTACGGGCTGTAAAACCCGCTTTCCATCTCGGCTGGAGGGACCGGCTCGATTGCATCCTTCGCCAGGAGGACAGCAATCTCCTCTCGCAAGACAGGGGCGGACCTGGGGCTGACCCTGGTAAAGTACACGCCTGTGAACTTCGGGGGCTGTTTCGCAAACTGAATTGTATAGCCGAGTCTGATTGTGCGTATGAGCCACTGCGAGGGACTGGCCCGCGCTAACCAGGCAGGGAGAGCCCTCGCTAATGGACTCATTGCTACAATCGATGACGTACCTGCAGTGGGGCAGCGAGGAGTGGGAGAGCTGATCCGGGAAGCGCTGGGGTCCCGTGGAAGAGCTGGAGATAAGAGAGTCACACTCACCTCGCTCCGGAGAGAGGGCTTGAGGAGTGGGAGAAAGGAGCCCGTCCTCCCAAATCCTGTGAGCCATTGGCGAAATGCACCGACTCTGCGAGCCAGAAGGCATAGCGTCCCGGACTGGCAGAGTTCGGGCTGTCACATCCGGAGAATTGGAAAAGTGCTCTTTCATTGATATTTTGGTGGCACTGAAAAGTACCGTTGGTATTGAAGCCCGGCCCTCCACCGGGGAAAAAGCAAATTCCCTCTTCTCCGGATGACCTGTCTCAGGGACGCTTTGCGGTCCGTTTACCGGACTTAGCGGTGGCCTGGGCAGGGGGGGCGGCCGGCTTACGAGGTGCTCGACGCTGCCGCTTCGCCGGAGGCGCTGGCGGAAGCGGTGCAGCTCTCGCAGGCGGACGCCCTCGGCGAGGAGCAGCAGATGTGGATGGCTCGGCGGGCGGAGCGGTGTTACGGTCCCGCTGATAGATGACATTACCCATCGCATCGGACTGCTCTTTCACCACCTTGAATTCCTGGGTGAATTCACTGATGGTGTCGCCGAACAGGCCAGCCTGGGATATGGGGGAGTCAAGAAAGTGAACTTTGTCGACCTCGCGCATATCTGCCAGGTTTAGCCAGAGGTGGCGTTCCTGGACCACTAATGTGGCCATCGTCCTTCCCAGCGCACACGCAGCGGACTTAGTGGTCCGAAGAGCATAGTCGGTTGCGGTGAGGAGCTCGTGTAACAAGCTTGGGTCGGAACCACCCTCGTGCAGCTGTGCCAGCGCCTGCGCCTGGTAGCGCTGGTAGGTGGCCATAGCGTGCAAGGCGGAAGCAGCCTGGCCAGCAGCTTTGTAGGCTCTAGCTCCGAGGGAGGCAGATAACCTACAGGCTTTGGACGGGAGACAAGGCAGACCCCTCCAGGAGGAGGCGCCACGCGGACAAAGATTGACTGCAATAGCGCGCTCGACCTTCGGGATCGCCTCATAACCCTTGGCTGCTCCACCATCGAGAGTGGTGAGGGCGGAGACGCACGCAGATCGGGCAGAGAAAGGTGCCCTCCAAGACTGCGTGAGCCTACTGTGCACTTCCAGGAAGAAGGGAACGAGAGGCTTCGAAGGACTGGCCTTCTTATCCTCAACGTAGCACCCATCTAGTCGGTCCGGCCGCGGAGCTGGGGGATAAACCATCTCCAACCCCACGGCCGAAGCAGCCCGGGAAAGCACGGCCATCATATCCAACTCAAGATCTTTGACAGCGCTCCCCAGCCCGGAGGGAGGGAGCGAGTCTGGATCTTCATCGGACATTGACAGCCCACCCTCCGATGCAGCAGTGGACGTCTGGTCCCCGGTGTCATCGAGCGAGAGGGCTACCATCTGGTTAGACGGATCGCTTCCTCCGCTCGAAGCTTGGATGGAGCGCTTAGAGGAGCGCGAGGTCCGCGAGCCCGAGGGCGGCGGATAAGCTCCCACTGGAACCCTCAGACCTGCCCGAGTGCCCACTGCAGTGCAGGGGACAGCTGGGGTGGTTAACTCTTTTGCAAGAGCCAACCGCGATCTTAACTGCGCAAAAGACATGCCATCGCAGTGACGGCATGAGCTGCCCGCGAGCACCGCATTAACATGCTGGAGCCCCAGACATGCCACGCGGTGCTCGTGCCCATCATCCGGGGATAGGAAACCACCGCATCCAGAAACGCACGGTCGGAGCGACATCTTGAAAAAGACGCGCTGTGCGACCGTGTTGCTCTTTTAGGTGAAAGTGCAATACAAACCGCTCGGGGAGGACCGGACCCAAAGGACGCCAGGCAAGGGAGAAACCCAGCTCGACCGTCTGCCGCCGCGTATACCACTCTCTGGACCAGGAGACCGCTCTCGTTCACTCTCTCTCTTGCGGATTTCAGGAAATCGGCTGGAGGAACCCTCATCGATTCTTTCAGAAGGCTGTGAAGTCGTCTGAAGCGAAAAGGATGCTTTGGCTTGCTAGCTCTGCTCTCTTATAGCAAGATTAATTGCAACGAGCATCAGGTGCGCAAGCTGAAGCTGCCAACTCATTGGCATTTCATTGGCCCGTTTACATACTCTTTCAGATGATTGGCTTTCTGAACGAAATCCCCCATAGTGGAAGTTTCCACATAGCATTGAAGTTCCCCTTCCGAAGGGGAACTGACTCAGCAAGATTGCAAAAGGAAGGAACATAAGCTAAACAGATATAAGAGGCAGTTTAGTAAATTCACACAGACTAGACCAGCTAATAACCAGCTTAGTCTAGCTAATTACCAAATTGGACTAGCTAATTATTAGCCTAGACCAGTTAATGACCAGCTAGTGACCAGTTTAATCCAGCTAATTATCAGGCTGCATCAGCAACCCAAGTAGCAAAGAATTTTGGCCCAGATTTGGTATAAATGTGGCACAGCAGGCATTCATCTAGCACTGGCATACAGCATGTGGGCCAAACATGGCTCTGATTTGGCAGAGGTGGCACCATCTTTAAGGTGGCACACAATACTTGGGCCAGATGTCAAATGTAGTTTTTGGCTCAGATGTTAATAATTGATATGTGGGCCATGTAAGTTTGGCCTATCTTGACCCACTTTTAAAATACATTTTATTATTTTCAAATAAAGAAAAAAAAATTCTACCAATCAGGTCGCTAGGAGAAAAAGCACGCCAATAGCACGCCACAATGATTCATGGGTTTGTAAGTTGCAGTCGTGACACACCAAGATATCTGGCCCAGTTCAAGTTGTTATGGGTTATTAACATGGCTGAGACTTGGCCCAGATATGGTCCATGATTGGCCCTTGTCTGGAAGCCAGAGTTGGTCCAGTCATGTACCGTAATTCACTGCGGCATGTGGTCCAAGCAAAAGCTGATTGTGTGGGCCAGAGCTAGGCCAGAGATTTTTTGCTATGTGGGAAATGATCAATAGGTTGTAGACCAGTCAAGACCAGTTTAGACCAGCTAGTTACCAGGTTAGACCAGCTAGTGACCAGTTTAGACAACGATAAAGACTAGTTTAAACCAACTAATGATATGTTTTACGACGCTAATGAAAGCTAGCATCCAGATTTGACCATGTAGACCAACTAATTGCTAGCTAATGACCAGTCTAGACCAATTAATGACCAGTTTAGACTTTCTAGGGACCAGTCTAAGCTAGATAATTGCCAGGCTATATCTACAAATTACTAGGAATCACCAGCCAAGACAGGTGATCAGCTAGTTACCTGGTTAGACCAGGCTGGATCAGCACATAGCCAGTATAGACCAGCCAATATCAGTTTATACAATCCACTTATCAGGTTAGGCCAGCTATAAGGACCAGGTTAAACCAGCTAGTGACCAGTTTAGACCACATGGCCAGCAGACCTGCAGTTTGGATCAGTTTATAACTTGTTAATAACTGGTTAATGGCTAGTTTAGACTAGCAAATAATCAACCTAATAACTAATGTCTAATTTAAATTGGTTATCTACCAACCACAAAATTCACAGTTATAAAAATAACAATATAAAATAAAATAAATATATGTTGTTGTTTTTTTGTTGTTGTTCAAGTACCAATTCACATTAGTAACTACTGGCTTATTGCCTGCCTACATTATTTATTAGTAGTCTTAATTATTATTAGTTGGCAAAAGGCGTGAGATTGTACACAGCGACTTTGCAGAGGAAATGCCCTCTAACTGTGAAGCTGTTTCTCCTCGGCTCCACAGAAGCTCGGTTCAGTCGAGCGTCTGCGCGTCCAAGAGCAGGAGCCTCAATTCAGGCTCTGACAGGGAACTGCGATGATGCTTTCTGGAGTCTATCAGTTCACACTAGCAGCACTACTGGGTACGTTTTTTTTTATTCGGTACCATTTGTTCTGGTTTATGTTACATGTGTGTTGTTATGTCTTCAACCAGCACGCGAAACTGCGCGCAATATTTCTTGCGTTTCCCTCGGCGCTTTCATACAGCATAATGCATTATTGATCTGGTATTACCCGCTTAGACATAATGCTGAGTGGTTATAAGATATTCTGAACACAAGACATTCTTATACTTATCACATAGTAGACGTAGATAATGTTACTTAAGCGCATGTTTACGTTATTTTGTTCTGTTTACTTGTACAACGTGTCTGTGTGCATGTTTCTTTTATATCGCGCTTTTAGTTTTGAGCAGTTATGTTTAGCAGACACTACTTCCTTATTTAATACCACTATTAAAATCAATTAAAATATAGTTAAGGAGGAAATCTATCTATCCATCTATCTATCTATCTATCTATCTGTCTGTCTGTCTGTCTGTCTGTCTGTCTGTCTGTCTGTCTGTCTGTCTGTCTGTCTGTCTGTCTGTCTGTCTATCTATCTATCTATCTATCTATCTATCTTTTTAAAAAGTGTACTAACTCTATTAATAGATATAAAGACTAATAATAAAGTTTCATCTGTTTTACTCAGTGACTGACAGCTGCCATGCAGACCATGTGACCTGCTGTGTCATGTAGGCGATTCGAAGATAATTTAAATTTTAATGCAATATTAAATTTACTTTATGTCAAGCCAGAATTAAAACATACCTAATACATCCAAACCAACAGGTGTCAGTGAAGTACATAAAATGCCAGTACTTATAGAATGAATTACAGTCATCCAAATAAAATAAAAAAAATTACTGAGAGTAACTTTAAATATAAATGACCATTTTGGCTGTTGATCCATGAAGCTGGCAACTTTTTTAAATACCTGTCATATTAACATTTAATTAATGCTAATGGCAGTAGGAAGTGCAGCACTTATTTTGAAGAACAGCAATCAATGTTCCCTCCCCGTTTAACTAAATTTAGAGATCTAAGATGTCTCCTAGGGTTCAGATTCTTGAGAATGCATGTGATGCAGACTTGTGACCTGTGTTAAGGAAATGAGTTGTGGATGCAGCTGCAGAAAGAGGTTCACAGTGCTCATCACGCCATCACTTTGTTCATGCACATAAAAGGAGAGTTCATAAAAGGGGAAAAAATGCTTTTAGTTTACTCAACCTCAGGCCCTCCAAGATGTAGGTGTCTTTTTTCTTTAGTAGAACATTCAAAAAAGATTTTGAGCCACAAACTGTGGTTCTTTGATTGAAAAACTGCAACAGCTACCTGCACTCTGAGAGTCAAAAACTATACAGACAAACCAAAATAAATACCTTCTTGCGCTTTTATCTCAGCATGTTGGATTCTGTCTATTAAGGAAAGAAAAGTCATGAGATGAAGTCTAGTGCAGTGTCCCATACTCAGAATTTGTGCTCTGCTTTGAACACACACACACACACGATGAACACACACCCAGAGTAGCGACTAGCATTGTTGTGGCATTTAGGGAGCCTACAATCCCTGCATGTACTGGGACTCAAATCTGCAACTTTTGGTCCAAATATGTAACCGTTAAGCCATTTGCTGTTATCTTTGACTCTAACTCAGCCTGAAAGACGCAGATGTACTTATTGTAGTGGTGACATTTAATCCGTGTGAATTCCTAATGGAGTCGAGCAGGCAGGTGTTTTTGGTTTGAGACCAAAAAAAAATCATCTGTTTTCAGTTAGCATACATGTGGATGCTTTGAATGTTGGATGCACATGCATGTTTTAAGGCTGTGCAACATGGTATAAATATTTTAACATGGTATAAATATATATAATATCATTATATTTGGAAGATCTTTTTTTTTCTCAGAATATAATTTAGATTTAGATGATAGTCATTTTTGCAAATGTGCAATTTTGATTCTACTTGTAATTACACTGTAGTTTTTTGGGATAAGTATATAACATTGCATAAGTATTTTTGTTTAATTTTAATTTTTTATTCTACATATTTTTATGGTAATGAATAACACTCTGCAACTATAAAAGTGTTCCAAAAGGAAGGTTTTGCAGTGATGCCACAGAACTATTTTTGGTTACTCAAATAAATCTTCTTGTGAAGACTCTTTTTGTAAGCAAAGAACAATTTCTTCATATATATGCTACAATGTATAATATAAGATTTATATGCTATAATATATATTAGTAATAGATGAGTGTAGTAATATTTCATATTTTACAAAATGTTTAACTATATAATAGACAAATGCATATGTTAAAGATAATCCTGTGAATGTTTTCCATAGAAAAAAATGGTTTATGTTCAGGCTTTGAAAGGAATGCATTCCTTCTGTATGTGCTTTACGTACAAAACGCCTGCACTGTCTTAGTGATAATGAATTTATTGAATGTTTAACTTAACATTAGAAGAGCGTGTGTGTGCCATGCTCCTATTTAACATTCAAAGGCATAATTGACAAAGCAAATTTAAATGATTTATGCTCATTTTTAGCTTCTGTGAAAAACAAAGAAAGGGTACTTTGAAAAATCTACACATTTTTGACTCAATTCATTCCCAGTGTATCTTCTTTATCTTTTATGTTTGAAAGAGAGAGTGAGGAAAAAGGTAAGGAATGACACGATGGGGAGTAAAGTGATGATAACAAGCAAGACCCGATTTTAAAAATGATTATGAATCTAAAAGAACAACCACAGCTATTACAATAACACAGAAAAGCAACATCAATCAAATCACTACCATTAAACATAATTAAAATCACTTTTCACCATTTTCTGTCCAGCCAATGAACCTAATCACAGGACAGTCAATCAAGTCTCCATCTTGCTTTTTCCAAGCATTAAAGAAGCAGAACATTTAAAGTAAAGTAGGTGTTTTCAAAGGAAAACCCACTTCTAACCCCACCCCCGAATATAAGCGTCACTGTTTTCATCATCATTTGTTTAAAAAACCTACAAATTAGATTCTACAAATTCTACAGCAGCATTTTGGAGACCTGAAAAGGCTTTTTTTTTTTTAAAACGTGATTGTTTATTAACATTGTTACACTGGGTTCCACAAATTGATTTGTGCTAAGACAACATGAAGGATTTAAGTTAATTTATTAGCTTTTACAAATGTAAAAAAATTAAGCCCCCCCCCAAAAAAAAAAAAATCTCAAGAATTGTTGTTTCAGCTCAATTTAAATAAGTAGTTGGAATGGCAAATGTAATTTTTATGAGTGCATGAAAAATGCAATTTAGTGAAAATGGTGATGTGCATTTGTATTATGAGTTCATGGATGTACGAGCTCTCAAAGAGCAAATGTATGCTGGATTATAGAAGGGTTTTTTTTACACAATGACATCTACTGGCATGACATCTACTCAATAGTCACCTACTGGCCTGCCATATATAATACAGCACTTTCAGTAAAAATAAACACACCCTAATGCCGAGTTCAGACTGCATGATTTTCAAAGTAGTCGTGATACAGATGTTTTCACACTGCATGACTATATGGGCTAGCGTTTTGTTGCTGCTTTGTTTACCTTGCAAAATGGATCGGTGACAGGGGGTTTCACATTGTATGACTTTAAAATAGGAAGATTCGCCAACAACTTTGTTCAAACTATGTCTCACAACCAAAAAAAAAAAGGAGTAATATCTTTTGATATTTACTACATAACGAGAAAGAAGCCTTTAATGGGGTAGAAAATGTACATATTTGCCCCCCTGGTTTGAAGGGAATTAGTAATTTGTGCTCAACTTTGTTTTTTTTCGACCTGTTGTGGTTTTGCTCAGATGACACGTCAAACAGACATGGGTGCTCCTGACAAATTTCTGCTAGTATTTCCTCCGTTTCTTGGTGTAGTAAAGTTCACGGCCACCTGGCCCCCGGGAAGAAGGAGGCGGAGAGCCGATGCACTTTTAAATAAGTATTTATTAATAAAAGGGATGGCAGCTCCTCACGGAGACTGCCATCTAAACCAAAACAAATGGACGGCAGCTCCTCACGGAGACTTTGGAGGTTCATTGGAGTTCATTGGAGGCAGGTGCGCGCCACAGGTGTTTATCATCTGTGGCGGGCCTCGTTTCGCCCCCACGGCTCTCAGCCACACCCCCTCGCCACACTTGGGTCCAAATAAACTGAAAATGAGCGCTTTTAACTTCTCCCCCAACCTCCCGCTGGCCTGCAGGTAACCACACTAGTGGATGCTGCTCTCTCATTGGCTGTAGGTGATCCGCTGATGTTATTTTCAGTCAAAACTTATTTCACATGGCATGATTTAAATCGCCGACAGCTCTGGATATTTAGCATGCCAAATATCACATGGGCATCGGCGACTCATCGGCGATTCTCGCAGATCGCGTCTTTGATAGTTCACATTGTGTGATTGTCACTCGCATGAACGAGCACCGATTTGCCTGTGATTTTAGACATTTGTCTGGGATTTCTCAAAACCTGCTGATGAGTCAAAATCGGGGTTAAAATCATGCAGTCTGAACTCGGCATAAGGCATCTTTAGCTCAGACTCAAACTTGTTTGGCTTCATCAAGTGATTTGTTTTTATCCTGCTCATCTATTTGTGACATCGACATCGCCACTTACTGGCCATCTACTTATGTGTTCATGCATGTACGAGCACTCGATGAGCAAATCTAAGCTGGATTACAGGACTTTTTTTACACAATGACATCGCCACCTACTGGCCTGCCTTATATTATACAGCACTTTCAGTACACTGTTATCAAATAAACAAACCCTAATGGTTCGTTTCCACTGACTGGTATGGTACGGGTCGGTACGCTTTTATGGCCGTTTCCACTGTCAAAAGGCGTACCGAACCAAACCGTACCATGCCACTTTTTCGGCACCCTTTCGAAAGAGTACCAAATATGAGAAAGGGTACCTAAAGGGTCCCAAAGGCGGAGCTAGACACACAACTAAAAGCTATTGGTTTACAGAGATGAATGAAAACAGAATGAAAACAGAATGAAAACAAAGGAGCCACCATGTTTTCATACACAGCCGAGAGATTATATATCTATATTATAACATATAATAACGAGCCCTGTTCGATCTGGGCTCAAATGAACATTGTTGTTGTCTTGATGAACAGCCACAAAGCCAAAAAAGAAGAGCTGATTTTACCCTGTGCCCCGTAGTTTTTTACGAGCCAGTCTGAAGCACGAGCGTTTTTTTTGCTTGCGCTTGTCGCGTTTCTTTATTTGAAATAACAAACTTCTTGAGCTGATGATCATAACGTGCGCTTGATTATTGACGTGCTTTTGAAATCTGATCCTGTCAAAAACTGACAAACGCGAGAGTGACGCTCCAAAAAACAAAAGAAGAAGCCGGAAAAAAAGGAGCACATTATTTTTTCAGCAAACGTAAACAAACTGCCATGTTTAACTATTATTATCACCTTTTGGACTATTATGAACTCAGAATGATGGAATTACTTTCTAACAAGAGGCTACACGTGCTGCTGAAGATTAAAGACACATTTAATCATGAGATGTCTGCACTGACTGGTCTCTATTTCCTGCTGTTTTGAACCTAAATAAGGACCAAATGTATGCTGTGTGTAGTTTTTCTGTAAGTGGTAACATATCGGAGACTGTAAGGGTCTGTATGTGTTTATATATGTTGCATTTATTTATTTATTTTATATAATTGCAGACGTTACAGTAGGCTATTTCGCACTGTCATTGATCTGCAGTTATAATCAACTCATGTTCATAGTAAAGTTAGTAATAAACATTTATACAGAAGTATTTATGTGTGTGAAGCATCTGTTTTGTGAGAAGTGCTACTCATATGATATGTGAGCGACTCGTACAGCTTTACTTTAGACATTTTCTCAAGCGAAAATGATGTTGACTGCAACTTTCTGTCATACACCACGCCCACCAAAAGAGAACCATTGGTACCCTTTTAGCAGTGGAAACGCAAGCCTAATAAAGGTGACCCGTACCGTACCATACTGTACCAGTCAGTGGAAACGAGCCATAAGGCATCTTTAGCTCAAACTCAAACTTGTTTGGCTTCGTCAAGGGATTTGTTTTTATCCTGCTCATCTATTTGTGACATCGACATCGTCACCTACTTATGAGTTCATGCATGTACGAGTACTCGATGAGCAAATCTAAGCTGGATTACAGGACTTTTTTTAAACAATGACATCGCCACCTACTGGCCTGCCATATATAATACAGCACTTTCAGTACACAGTTATCAAGTAAACATACCCTAAGGCAACTTTAGTCCAGACTCAAACTTGTTTGGCTTCATCAAAGTGATTTGTTTTTATCCTGCTCATCTATTTGTGACATAGACATCGCCACCTACTGGCCATCTACTTATGTGTTCATGCATGTATGAGCACTCGATGAGCAAATCTAAGATGGATTACAGGACTTTTTTTTACACAATGAACAACTTTACAACAACTTTCAGTACACTGCTATTAAATAAACATACCCTAAGGCATCTTTAGCTCAGACTCAAACTTGTTTGGCTTCGTCAAGTAATTTGTTTTTATCCTGCTCATCTAATATGGCTGACTGTAGTTTCATTTCAGCCCTTTTTGTCTAATTTAATAACCTGCAACCAAAAATAGAGTCATTAGGAGATGAATGGTCAAGCGCAGAGCGAGACAGGCTGAAGTTAACCATCTGCCACTCCCCTCTCGCTGGCATGAAGAACATCTCATCATAAATCTAGAGCACTTACTGGCATTGGCTTCAAATCTCCCAGAAGACCTTGCTTCGAACCGTCTTCTTCCATACTTGGAAAGTTCAAAATGGCATTCTGTTACATGCAGACATCCCCCAGTTGTCTCAAAGGAAACACTCGCTGACTCATAATTATAGTAAAAGTCTCTTGTTGAAAAGTTCATCCGGTAAAGTATGTGCACAGATTCAGAACGTGCAAGTTTAGAGATGATGATGATGGTACCCAGTGAGGGGTTCAAAGGCAGGTTGTTCATGGAAAATGTCAAAGTGGCATCAATATAATTTGGCAAACCACTTTATTTTCTGAGAACTGGCACAGAAGGGTAGTTTAGTTTAAATGATTGTAATTGCTGCTTTGGTCAGCATCCAACTTAAACATATCTTCGACAAGCTACTGTGAAAACATTTACGTTGAATATGATACACGACTACCGTGTGATCCGGAACGTTTCTCATAAACTGTTGAGATAAGCCTCAATCCTTTTTTTTTTTTTTTTTGGCTATTATGACATGATCACAGGAAGTATTTGGAGTTCAAGGATATTTTAAACATTCTTGCTAGCTGGGAAAAGTGCTCCTGTCGTATGCTTTGTGCCAGAATGCTGTCAAGTGCTGGAAATGTACTGTTGGTATTTTGGGTCGAGTGAACCGGAGGCTGGCACATCTCTTGCTGGCACTTCATTCCTCTGATCCAGCAGATATGCCAATGACTCAAGTTTCCATCACATCTGCACATACTTAGATTCGAAATGTTCAAAAACATCTACAAACTTTAGTCAGCTGGTGACAAAATGTGACAAAAACCAATACACTCATACAGAATACAGTCCATTATAGTTTCTGCTTATCTTTTAACAGCATTGGTTCTGGAAGTATTTTCTCATAATTTTTTTATGTCTTGAACACTCTCTTAGGATTTAGTATGGCAATGAATATGTATATGGCAATGTTGATGCATTTGGTCTTGGCGGTACAGATCTGCTACACTGCTGCTTTGATTTTTATGGCAGAGCAAGTACCGAGACCTGCTACTGCCTGTATATATATATATATATATATATGTAACCCCCGTAGCAGATCTAAACACAGGTGGAGCTGGGGTGGAGGAGAGTCACTAAAAATGTGCCACGCTTAACAGCGTAAAACAACGTGGAGCATTCTCGCTGGAGCATTGGTGCTCCAGTTTCCCCCACAAGTCCAAAGACATGTGGTATAGGTGAATTGGGTAAGCTAAATTGTAAATTAAAAAAGGAGATAAGGAGACAAACATTTTGGGTATGAACCTTTGTCATCCATTCATTTTTCCCGTAGGGATTTAATAAAAAAGTCTTTATTAATGCAATATAAGCCATAAACTGAATCATAACAATCAGCTATGGGGTGAATTACAACACTGCAATCTTTGTTTGGAGGCTGTCAGTATATTACTATACTGCTCAGTGAGCGCCGTCTTTCGGATTAGACGTTAAACCCAGGTCCTGACTCTTTGTGGTCATTAAAAATCCCAAGATGTCCTACGAAAAAGAGAAGTGGTTTAACCCAGCATTTTGGCAACATTTGCCCACGGGCCTCTGTCTCATCATAGCCTCCTAACCATCCCCATATCATAATTGGCTTCATCACTCTGTCTCCTCTTCATCAATCAGCTGGTGTGTGGTGTGGTCTGGCGCAAAATGGCTTGCGTCATCCAGGTGGATGCTGCACAATGGTGATGAATAAGAAGATTTCCCCCAAAAATGTGTGTAAAGTGCTTTGAGTGTCCAGAAATGCGCTATGTAAATGTAAGGAATTATAACTACATTCAAAAAATAACACTTTGGCTAAACATGATTTAATCGTGGACAGTGATTAACCAGCTGTGTTTATTCAAGACGATTTATACTTGTTCAACAAAAAAAATTCATTCAAGTTAAATAGAAATATTTAAATCTACTTAGCCTTATTGTCTAATGACTACAGCCCCAATGTAGATGAAATGAACAGTTGGATGTCCCAAAACTTTCTTTAGTTAAACAAAGAGAAAACTGAAGTCATTGCGTTTGGGAACAGAGATGAGGATCTCAAGGTGAATACGTACCTTGGCTCTAAAGGTCAAACAACAAAAAATAAGATCAAGAATCTTGGTGTGACTCTGGTGTCAGATCTGAGTTTCAATAGTCATGACAAAGCAATTAGTAAATCAGCAACTATCATCTAAAAAACATTGCAAGAATCAGATGCTTTGTTTCCAGTGAAGACTTAGAGAAACTTGTTCATGCTTTTATCAGCAGCAGGGTGGATTACTGTAGTGGCCTCCTCACGGGCCTTCCCAAAAAGACAGTCAGACAGTTGCAGCACATCCAAAATGCTGCGGCCAGGATTCTGATCAGAACCAGGAAATCAGAGCACATCACACCTGTCCTCAGGTCTTGGACGCTGGCTCCTAGTTAAATTCAGAGTAGATTTTAAAGTATTATTTCTTGTCTATAAATCACTAAATGGCCTAGGACCACAATACATCACAAATATGCTCACTGAATACAAACCTAATAGAACACTCAGATCTCTAGGATCATATAAACTAGAAATTCCAAGAGTTCAGTCAAAGCAAGGTGAATTGGCTTTCAGCTACTACGCCCCTCGCTGCTGGAATCAGCTCCCAGAAATGATCAGATGTAGACATGGGACAATAACCGTTTTCAAGGTATAGCGCGATTTGGAAAAGTCAAGGTTTTATAACTGGCAAAATTTTCTGTAATATTGTTCCTAAGGTATGTGTTAGATTTTTTTATTAGATTTTTTTGTTTGTTTTTTAGGACAATAGTATCTCCAGCAGAAAAAATATCCAAAGATGCCGTTTTAAATTGTAAAGAAATCTGTGTTTTTGAAACAAATGAAAACAGCAGAAGTCAAATTAATCTTTTGAATTTTTTTTGCCTGACATGTTTACTGTTCCAAACTATTATAAAACTTTCAACAAATAAAATATATTGTTTTCAAAGGGGAAACAAGTTTTTGTTTTTTACCCAGACATTTAAAAAGAGTAGTGAGCACAATGTCATGATACTGTGAAACCGTGATATTTTTATCCAAGGTTATCATACCGTCAGAATCTTATACCGGCCCATGCCTAATCAGATGTGCTCCAACATTAGGCACATTCAAATCAAGACTGAAAACACTTCTGTTTAGCTGTGCCTTTACTGAATGAGCACTGTGCTACGTCTGTCAGATCGCACTATTATGTTTTTCTCTTCTGTTTCATTCTTTAACAACCTGTTTCAACGCATTTTTATCTGTTTTTTTATTAACTGTTTTTATTTTTTCTTACACTTGTCTTTTTTATTCTTGTTTATGTAAAGCACTTTGAATTGCCACTGTGTATGCAATGTGCTATATAAATAAACTTGCCTTGCCTTGAATCATGTTTAATAAACGCCATCTTTTCATTTTAATTGAACACAAATATTTTAAGCTGGTTTAACTTCATCCAGTGTTGTGTTAACTGTCCAAGACTGAACCATGTTCAACCAAAGTGCTATTTTTTTGAGCGTGGAATACATAAAAACAAAACAGAAGAAAGAGTGGAAAAGTCATAATTGTTCGGAAGAACACAACATCCTCGCTTAATGATCAAAACGGTGCACATAAACTTTCAGCATGAATAGAGCAGTTGACTTTAGATGTTTGTTTTAAGATGGTTTCATAGCCATCTTTAAAAGGGCTGCACAGGAAGTAACACTTATGAGACCGGAAGACTATCATTGTTTAGTTTTTTCCACAGATCTGCTGAGACTTTATTTTTTGGAAGCAGAAGACATTATCTGTTCTACTTTGTGCAAGTGAAAATTTAGTTTTTGACAGTGTATTAAATATATATATATTAAAAATCTATTTATATATCTGTTTCTCAAAAAACTATAAACCACAAAATCTAAAGCATAAATCACAAGCCTTAAATATTTTACAAAGAGCAGACAGTTCAACATTTAGTTATTTTTAATATCATTCAGTAATATTCTGACTCATCCTTTAAAAAGGATCACAATAACTATGCAATATATAGACTATATATAAAGAATATGCACAGACACATTCAATACACACTGTCAGATTTAATAAAATAACATGATCAGGGCCTCTGATGACAGGAAATGAGATTTTACACAGCAGACTTGAGACATTGCAACATAATACAACAGTAATCTACATAGATTACAGTCATTATGTTGGTAAATAGAAGAGTTTCAGATTCTAAACAGTACTTTAAAATAGTTTCTGCGTAAATTAACCATCATTTGAGTACTTGTAGCTTTGCAACTAGGAAAGACTTTTAAGTTTGGATGTGCATGAACTTCTTGAATGTTTTATTTACGTGATGAAATCTAAATACATTATTAAAACAGCAAACAGTTGAATTTTTTAAAACATGCAACCAAATATGGTGCGAAAAAACACCATGTTCATACTGAATCAGCATCTTGATTACAGTTTTTTACAATGGCAATGACAGTTTTTTCAATACATTTAACAAGTTTTTTAAACTCTTAACACGGTTTGCACAACATCCGTCTTTGTAGGCTATACAATTTACACATTTCTTGTTGCTTTGACACAAAATGCATCCAGTTAACACCAATTTAAAATGCTTCAACTTCTTTCACACACAAGCTCAACCAAGACAAAAACAATGTCATTTTACAGTCAAATTTACCAAGGCTTAACACTGTTTAACACTGCTAAACAGAACTTATGTAGGCTAAAGTCAAAGTGAACAGCTGTTCATATTGTGAATTAAAGCACATTTATATTCCCTGTATTATATTCCATTCCATTGCCAATGAGAAACAGTAATGTAAATACATAAATCACAGCAGCTTCCCATCTAGGAACCACATTTACCAATTTCCAATCACATGATCAAATGTTCTAAAAGAGGACTCGTTGGGCTAATCTTGTGTGGAAAAGGAACAAGAGAATTCTTTCTATGCCTATAGAGAAGATATCAGGTGTGATGTGGATGAGAACATGTGGCCAAATGCAGAAGATTACATAGTTTTTTTACAGTATTATAATTCCAGTGCTTTTTCTGTTTGTATATCTTGCAGTAATGTCCTTTTGCAAATAAAGTCTGTACTGCAGCAATTCTGTGTCTGTATTTTTTACAAAAGCTGTACATTTTATAAAGCTTCTCTGAGATGGTCGTTCATTTTTTGTATTGAATTTCTGCAGCAAAAGAAACAAAATGCATGCATTTACTAAACTCGACAAAACAAAAATGTAGAGAGGCTTCCAATATAAGGGCAGACCTGACACATAATAATCATTACAGTCTCTGTAATGTCAGCTGATGATAGTGTTTTTTGTCAGTGTGTTATGATTGACTAAATACTCCTGTTGGAAGAGAACAAGTGTTAGTGTTTTGAAGAATAATTTGATTTTGAAACATGTTTGCAGTGTTGTGTTAGACATGGTGTATTGTGTTAGTTTATTATTGTATTTTGAACATTAGTTTTGGAGTTTAGTTTACAATGTGTGATTTTGAGCATGAAGTTAACCGTTTTGCCAATTGTGTGTTTTAGGTGTGTTGGTGTGTTAAGAGTTTAGGAAACTTGTTAAATGTATTGAAAAAACTCTCATAGCGATTGTGAAAAACTGTAAGACATACTACTGTATTTTGCTCATTTTTGATATATATCTTCTAGTTTTTTAAAGCCAAGGTCAACTACAGTAGCACAGATCACATCAGACACAAATGTTTGGGTGTTACATACCAGGAAGGAGCCAGGCGGGTAGAGGGCAGGGGGGTGAAAAGTAAGAGGGATTTGTGATGTCAGTCGAAAAGAAAAGCCGTTTCAGAAGCGCTTGTTCTTTTCAAAGCTGCATTCCTGAAAACGAGCAATGAAACATTACAGGGAAATACCCGTTCTCCCATAAAATGTTCAACATAACAAGCAGCAGCTAAAAAACATGACCCCAGAGGCATGACTTGTTGACCTTTCTCTCAAAGGCCATACACCACCAAACAGAAAATAAATGCGTGAACAGATACCTTGCAGGTGCATTTCATCTGTGTGCCACTGCTTATGAGCTGACAGGGACATTGTCAACGCCAAATAACCTTTTGGGTGCTTTGTTGTCAGTATGTCTGAATTTTTTATACACATGTATACATTTGGTGTATAATTAGTAGGGGTGTAACGATACTACAAACTGAACCGAAATATCGCGATACACCAACCACGATATGTATCGCGAAACTCTCGTGGCGTCCCACGATACTCTCACGCCCCCTGCTGCCCATTGTTGAAGTTGATTTCTCAAAGTGGGCAAAAGTAATGCAAA
The DNA here is from genome assembly GCA_903798205.1 of Danio tinwini. Lineage (NCBI taxonomy): Eukaryota > Metazoa > Chordata > Actinopteri > Cypriniformes > Danionidae > Danio > Danio tinwini. The sequence continues at coordinate 3,025,546 of CAIGQZ010001492.1, read as the reverse complement.
ATAATTTTGCCCAAACAAAACTTAAGAAAAAACAACAAAATACTTAATCATGTTTGCAAAATACATAAAAAACGAGGTCAAAGGAAAAAGCGCTCTCATTATAAATTTTATAATAATAATTAATAATTTATATATAATAATTATAATAATAATAATATAATAATTTATTTAGTAATGATACTGATAATATAAATGATATACTGATAACCAATTTGTTATAGGTTTGTTATTAATATTGTAATGAAACAAGCAACTGTACTTATGAATGAGTCTGCTGGTTTAATCTAAACTAAAAATATAAAAAAAATAAATGACTGTATTGACAAGTAGAGCTGTGACGGTGACAATTTTTTTTACAAAGAAATGGGAAATCACCAACCACTGTTGGTGTTGCTGTGGTGTAATTATTATGCTGTAAAATAATCCGTGACAGAAGTTCACTCAAAAGTAATTACTAACACTCCCGTCATTCCAACTTTCAGAACACACATTTAGATATTTTAGAATATGAAAAAGCAATCAAATTATGAAAATTGTTCAATTAAAGCAATAGTTCAGAGATCTGGTGCCCGCGTCAGGTCAGGATGCGCCCGTATATAACCTTTTAAGCTGCAACGGAGGCGCACTCTAAACTCACATCGGAGAAAACTGGACTAGAGGCTGACATGAAGGCGAGCAGCCTAATTCATTACATGTTTTGGTTAACAATTTCTTCAAATACAACTCTCTTGAGCTCTAAAGGGGAAAAACGCAATTCAATTTGCCATTAAACTCGCTTTTAGACTTTACGTTTTAGAGCTTGTTCTTGTCGACATAATATAGGTTTATTGCATGTACGAATCAGATTATGAAGAATGATTAAGAGCATGCTTGTCCTTTATTGCACCCTTTCCATAAGGTGTTTTATTTATTAATTTTTTTTAGTGAGGACAATGTTCACTGGCAAAAATGTTCCTCCCGTACCACCAGCAAGTTACGCCTCTGTATGTACCCTAGTAGCCTACCTAAGTTAATTTACATTTTATGTACAAATGAAAAATATAACAAAGACCAAAGAATTATGCTAAAATATCCGTACAAACGTATGTATTTTTTACACTTTCGTTGATAAAACAACACAATACAGCCTATAATAATGTGGTTAAATATTAAATAACTTGAAACAGTATAATAATAATTAAATGTTAATTTTTTTTAAAACTTCACAAATAGCCCGAATTACACTTTACTAATCAATAACAATATAAATAGTAACTAATAGGAAAAATAAGAGCAAAAAATATCAGCCTAATAACAATATAGTCAGATGTTGAAAAAAAACAGCGTTCAACAACTAACTCTCCACCTTTTGTTTTCTATTCATAATTAAAATTTTTGCCAGAAAAACTAACATGTTGACTTTGTCTGGTTTAAGCGAAGACCTAATTGGGGATACAATGTTTCCAGCAGCACTGAATACACATTCAGATGGTGTGCTTGTAGCGTAAAACTGTACACGTAAATCTTCCCGGATGTGTTCTTGATATCGAGGATGCATGGATGCAGACTTGAGCACCAAACTTGCTCTAGAAGTCCCAGAAGTCATTGCGACTGGAGATGGGTAGTGCAGCATTTTATATAGGTTTATTATTAAAGTTCAGAGATATAACTTATTTATCTCAGGAGTTTCCCTGAATGAAGCAGTCAATATAAACATTACCATGAAAATCTTAATGAGGAATAAACACATTAAGGGTGTTTATTTGCTGAAATTCATATTAAAATTTGTTTTATTTATATTGTACAACATATATTTGTAAAGTCTTTATGCATAGTATATATTGTGAAAAGGGGAAAAACAGTAAATCGTTGTATGAATGCTGTAATGTTTTAATAATTTTCCATAAACAATGCGTAAAGGTCACGGGACCATCAGGAAGAACGCAGCATCTCATTTCTCACAGGACGCATTTTCTGTTCTTGCGGTCTTCCAAGTTCATTCTTCTGAGGTGACCTGGCAAGACTCTGGCGTTCACAAGAACGCAAGTCCATTCTCTTTGTTTTTGGAATTGAGAAACAGCCAATGAATCATTGAACCATGCATTCAACTGATTTGTTCAAAACTGCTGATTCATTTAATAATGATACAACGTATTATCTCTCTGAATATGTTTAAGGGTGCACTCACACTATCCGAACCATGCCTGGACACGTTTCCTGGTTTGTTAGACAAGTGTGAGTGCTCCAAGGTGTGCCATAGCACAGTTTGTTTGGGCTTTGGCGCGGTACCTTGTAGTGTGAGTGCAAAGCGTGCCAGAGCACAAAACTGAAGATGCGACGTCACTTTTAGAGGGACTGTTTCATATGGATTTATCAATCATTCTTACTTTTCAATGAACTCGAACTGTCATAGTTCATTAAAGATGCAAACCCCTCGCTGCATGTCAGCTGCACCTTCAGGAAACCTCCTAATACGTGCAGCACGATGACTTTTATGATAATTTATGAGCGTCAAAAGTGGTGGATCTGTTCAGCAAAATCAGTGTCACTGCATCCCAAACAACAAAAAAATAATACAAAATGATATACCTAAAGCAGTGTTCACTGTGCTGTGCGAGAGCGCTTCTTTTCCTGTTAAACTGATCAGTCACGCCATCGATGACTAACGCGTCCTCCAGCTCGAAAAGGTAAAATGCAGTGTGAGTGCAGGCTGTCGGAGAAGAGAGAAGGGGTGACAAGCACGCTTTGGCACTGTTCAAGGCAACTGTGCCTATAGTGTGAGTACACCCTAATAATCGTTCACTTCACTGATTAGTTCAAAACCGCTGATTCATTTAGTAATGATACAAGTTACTGCTTTAATGAATGAGTCATTGAATAAGTCACTTAACCAGTTTGTTCAAAACTACTGATTCATTTATCAATATTACATTTGACTGTACAGTATTTGTCAATGTTTTATTGAACCACCCCTTCAACTCATTTGTTTAAAACTATTGATTCAAGTGAAATAAGTCACTATTTATTTTGGAATGTAACAAGTGACTATACTTAGGAATGGGTAATTGAATCATTCATTCAGCTGGGTTAATGAAATCTACAGATTCATTCCGGAATGAAACAAGTGACTATATTAACAAGTTCATTCGTCAGTAAATCATTAATTCAATCGATCTGTTCAAATCCACATGTCACTTAGGAATGAAACACTGCCTCTATTACACATTTTTGTAGTGTCTAATTTCACAACAATTTCGTTTGGCAGAATAAAATTAACATACTGTTTATTTAACTGTATAAAAAGTCTGAAACCAGCTACTTTTTCCCCAGTTACTTATTGCCGCATACACCCTTCCTTTAAATATTATGACAATGTTTTCACATATTTGTAATTGTATATAAAATACTGCTAAAACTAAATTTAGAGGGCTGTATTTAAGAGCTGGACAGCTGCAAGAGAAAGTGAACAATGTTCGTCTTCATGAGCCAGTTTTTATCTGTCATGTGAATGAACTTTAAAGGGTATTTGTGAGGAAAGGGCAAGAAAGCTTCTAAAATGATTGCATTATCTACACTTTAGCACAAGAGCGAACAACATCTTGCTTCCAGAGACAGAAAAGCACATTTTTAAGCCAATTTCTCAAGCTGATGTGCTGCACAACAACACAGAGCTGTTGTTTTATCAAGTCTCAGAGAAACACCAGACACAAACTTTCCCTTGCCATATAAATTGCTGCTACCTGTAGATTAACATCTGAAGCAGCGTGTGCAAGTTAATGATGAGATTTTTTTTTCAGTCTAATGTAAAGCAAGTCTTACTTTTATCGCACTTTTTACATTTGTTTCTGTAGATTTCAGTTACAGTACATATATTAAAGCATTTTTTTTCCCTAAATGAGCTTTTTCCCTGCATTGAGTCCCAAATCTCCACTTATATATTTTGCCTGATTATACAGTTGAAGACAAAAATATTAGATTTTTTATTTTATTTTATTAAAAATTATTACATTTTTATTATATTTCAAGTATTTACCATGCGTGTGATGTTTACAGTTTTGTACAATGGCTATGACCGTTTTTTAATACATTTTAAAAGTTTGCTAAACTAGAAGATATATATCAAAAATGAGCAAAATACAGTAGTATGTCTTACAGTTTTTTACAATCGCTATGAGAGTTTTTTCAATACATTTAACAAGTTTCCTAAACTCTTAACGCACCAACACACCTAAAACACACAATTGGCTAACGGTTAATTTCATGCTCAAAATCACACATTGTAAACTAAACTCCAAAACTAATGTTCAAAATACAATAATAAACTAATACAATACACCATGTCTAACACAACACTGCAAACATGTTTCAAAATCTAATTATTCTTCAAAACACCAACACATGCTCTCTTCCAACAGAAACATTTAATCAATCATAACACACTGACAAAAAACACTATCATCAGCTGACATTACAGAGACTGCATTATTATATGTGTCAGGTCTGCCCTTATATTTGAAGACTCTACATTTTTGTGTTGTTGGGTTTAGTAAATGCATGCATTTTGTTTCTTTTGCTGCAGAAATTCAATACAAAAAATGAACGACCATCTCAGAGAAGCTTTATAAAATGTACAGTTTATGTAAAAAAAATATATATAGAAAATACAGACACAGAATTGCTGCAGTACAGTCTTTATTTGCAAAATGACATTACTGCAAGATATACAAACAGAAAAAGCACTGAAATTATAATAAAAAAACTAAGTAATCCTCTATTCTGCCTTGTCTTCTGAATCTGCTCGGCTTCTTTGTCTCTGGCCCGACAAGGTAACTGTGGCCCTTGGCCTATTATGTTTCTCCCACGGTGAAATTCTTTTTCCCCAAGTTGAAGCCAGCCTCGTCAACATAGATGATTTCATGTGGGACTTGATTGGCCTCCAACTCCATGATTTTCTGAAAGTAATTAGACACAGTGTATGTAAATGCTGTACTGTACTGTATATCTACTGTATGTACTAATGAACTCCAGGTTTATAGAGTAGTTTACTGCAAAACACACTGTGTATAGTACAGTAATGTACACTGTAGTACATATAATACATTGAAACACAAATATATTTCCTTGCAGTTATATATATATATATATATATATATATATATATATATATAT
>CAIGQZ010001492.1:2972506-2989498 GCA_903798205.1 Danio tinwini | reverse complement strand
TGTGTGTGTGTGTGTATAAATGCAGTCCTCCAAGCTCATGGGAGGCATACACAATAATTATTATTTTTCCACTGCACCATAACTTGATATTCTTTACTGTACATTATTACTGTTTAGTGACAAGACTTTTGTCTAAGCAAAGTCAGACCTTACTGTCCTAATTAAATAATCTAAAATTAAGGCATGATCATATTTTATTTTGGTAAAATAAGCGTAATCTAAAGGTATTTGCCTTTTATATAAGCCATCTCTAACACCAAATGATCAACTAGAAGTCAAGTTATTATTTGTTGTTTCTAAAGTGTGGATAGGTGACAAGACTTTTCTCAGGTAGTGTGTATTACTGTTGAAAGTTATTACTGTTCAAAAGCAATAATTCTTCAGGTTCGGATGGTTCAGAATGCAAAAATTATGATTGTCATACTGACATTAAGTATGTTATGAGGTTTGCTTTTTTAAATTAGCTGCATTAATTAACTATATTAATTTAGTATATGAGATGAGCACTAGAAAGCTAATAATCAGTCAATTGCAAACTTAATTAAGGTCTAGAAAACACTTGATTTAAATAGCAAATTACAGTTTTTACTATAAGATAATTGGTAAGAAAAACTAAACACACACACACACGCGCACACACACACACACACACACACACACACACACACACACACACACAAAACATATAAATCCCAAAACTACTGAAGCATACCATACATACTATACCATACCATACATCATATAAAAGACTGTGAATACAATGTTTTGTTGACAGTTTAGATAAAAGTACCTTTGTCCTTTTAAAACAGATTGAGTTATTAGTAGTAATCCAAGGCAGAAGTGCATACCACATATTTAGATGCACACTTTGAGAAACAGAAGGGAAATTCTGTCCTTCTAATTCAGGAACTAGTGATAATTAATTTAGAAACCCTTTATATACAACTATGCAAGTGCTAATGATCTGACACTTAACGCCACCTGTTTTTAGTCAAAGAAAACATTATAGCTGAAACATCTGTGTGGTTTCCCCTTTCTAGAGGTGTTATTCTGAGAGTAGATTTTGGCCTGAGAGCTCATACCAACACTGGCCAAGAGACTTTGACCTTCACTCATTATATTTGCATTCGTTTGTTCAGCAGATGCTTTATCTTGAACTTTTTACAAATGAGGAATGATGCAATTCAAGGGATTCAATGCAAGAAAAGAGATCAGGCTATTATAGAGTACTTGACTTTTTTGAGGGTTAAAAATGAACAAAATTGTATGCTTTGCTGTGGCAACAGTTGTTGTCCATATTGTAAATACACGCGTGCCACTACCATACTGTAACTCAATCAGTATTTCCTCCATGGTGGAGCTCCATTTAGTGGTCTGGTACATCTCAATTTTTTCTCCTCAATTGTGCCCTTGATCTGGTTTCAGTAGCGATGCATCATACATTATAATATGGCTTCTTAATTCAGCTCAAGATATCAAACATGTTTTGGCATCCTTTGACTTAATGGAATCAAAGTCAAAAGCAAAATCCAGCATAACGCTTATATGTAATTTTTTTTACAGGAAATCCTGTGGCCCTATCTTTTGACAACTAAATGATTTGTTCTGACTGTAAATTAAACTTTCTCTGACCAGATCATTTGAATCACTGGATTATTAACTGGAGATTTACTGTGACAAGATCATTTGAATCAGTGATTCATTCATTGGACATTCACTCTCCCCAGATAATTTTAATCACTGAATCATTAACTGGATATTCACTGTGACCATATTATTTGAACCATCAAACTGTTAACTGGAGATTCACTGTGACAAGATACTTTGAATCAGTGAATTGTTTACTGGAGACTTCCTGTGACTAGATCATTTGAATCAGTGAATCATTAATTGGACATTCGTTCTGATCAGGGCATTTAAATCAGTGAATTATTAGAGACTGAATTTGACCAGATCATTTGAATCAGTGAATCGCTAACTGGAGATTCACTGTGATCTGATCCTTTTGAAACACTAAATCATTAACTGGAGATTCACCGTGACCATGTCATTTGAATCACCAAACCATTAACTGGTGATTCATTGTGACCAGATCATTTTAATCAGTAAGTCATTAATTGGACATTTTTTTCTGACCAGGGCATTTGAAACATTGGATCATTAACTGGAGACTCGCTGTTTCCAGATCATTTAAATCAGTGAATTGTTAACCGGAGACTTGCTGTGACCAGATCCTTTGAATCAATGAATTATTTACTTGGACATTCGCTCTGACCAGATCGTTTGAATCAGTGAATTATTGGAGACTCAATTTGACCAGATCATTTGAATCAGTGAATCGCTAACTGGATTTTCACTGAGATCTGATATTTTTGAAACCCTGAATCATTAACTGGAGATTCACTGTGACCATGTCATTTGAATCACCCAACCATTAACTGGAGATTCATTTTGACCAGATCTTTTTATTAGTGAGTCATTAATTGGACATTCTTTCTGACCAGGGAATTTGAATCATTGAATCATTAACTGGACACTCGCTGTGTTCAGATCATTTGAATGAGTGAATTGCTAACCGGAGACTTGCTGTGACCAGATCCTTTGAATCAATGAATTATTTACTTGGACATTCGCTCTGACCAGATCGTTTGAATGAGTGAATTATTAACTGACTGGATCTTTTGAAACAATGAATCATTAATTGCAGACTCTCATGTGTGAATCATTTAAATCAGTGAAGTGCTAACTGAAGACTTGCTCTGACCAGATCATTTGAATCAGTGAATCATTAACTGGAGACTCTCTGTGACTGGATCCTTTTGAAACAATTGTTAACTGGAGACTTGCATGTCTGCATCATTTCAATCAGTGAATTCCTAACTGGAGACTTGCTCTGACCAGATCATTTGAATCAGTGAATCGTTAACTGGTGACTCACTGTGATCAAATCATTTAAATGAATGAATGAATTTAGTTCATTTACTTATATAGCCCACTTATAAAACAGTTTATTTACTGCATAAAAAATATAGGATGGGACTTGATATTATCATAATCATCAATTATAACCAAAAAAGCAAAGCTGATTAATTTTTTTGTTTAAATATTCACTAAAAGATCACGTTTTTATTTACAATATGATATGTTTGTGTTGTTTGTAAAACTCATTGCCTGTAGGAGTAATTCTGTTTCCGTGTTGTGTTTGCATGTTAATTTCTGCTGAGTGTCTGACTCTCAGAGGAGGCCTAGACAGGAGGTGATCCAAAAAACATTTGAATGTCTAATCTCCACATAATTGCATAATCCTTCATCAGATAGCTCAGTGTTGCATGCCGTTTTTCATTACTTTAGGGATCTACCTTAATTTGAGATGCTTGCAAAAGGAATTTTGATGTCAAGACAGATACAAAACAGTCCTTTCGCTTTCTTTGATTAAACATTTTTAACATTTTAATCTAACATGGCACATTTACATGACACTGGTTTCAAAGACTTTCTACAGCATGAACTTTTTGTTGTTCGTTTATATGACAATGTTGTTTTTTGGAAGGGGGGCATAAAAAATAATTAATATTAATATTAATGTTAATATTTAAAATAATATCTGTTTAAAATACAAAAACATGATTTTGTGAAAGCAAACATACATGAAAGTTCTGTATGCGAAAGTTTTTCAGTAACTTTTTTTCTGTTGAACACAAAACAATTTTTGAAGAATGCTAGAAATAGTAGACACTGGCTGCATCCGAATCCGCCTACTATTCAGTAGGTACTGCATTTAAATTTAAACGTACTACTCGGCCGTTAGAAAAGTACGTTCTATACAGCATGAATGGGAGAAGTATGAATGGAATTTTTATGTACTACATCCGCCATTTTGTCACGGTCACGTGACCTACCTGCGTCAGTTGTGTCGATTCACTCCCATTCATGAATTCTCTCGCGGAGCATCATGGGATAGCACAGCGTGCATGGGATGCGCACTTCAGAATCTCGCCGAAAGTAGTAAGTCATCCGGGTACTTCTCGCATACTGATTTTTGAATTCTATAAATTCGGACATACTCGGCTCGCATACTGATTGTAGTGTACTGTATAGTATGGAAAATATGCGGTTTCGGACACAGCCACTGACTTCCATAGCATTTTTTCCTACTATGGAAGTTAAAGCAATTTCCATCTGAACATTCCTCATAAACAACATTTAATGCTTGGGTTGACTAGGTTATGCTTCTTGCTAGTTTTCATGACCAACCCAGTGCATTTTTTTTTACATACTGTAGTTGTGTGTGTGTGTGTTCCTTGTATAAAATGTCCCCTCAAGTAAAGCAATAGCAGTATTTTTTGACATTTTGGGGACATTTTCTTCAATTCAATTCAATTCAATTCATCTTTATTTGTATAGCGCTTTTACAATTTGGATTGTGTCAAAGCAGCTTCACATAGAAGATTATAGTGAATTAAAAGTGTCAGTTCAGTTTTCAGAGTTTAAGTTCAGTTTAGTTTAGTGCAGTTCAGTAATATTCACTGCTGAGAGTCCAAACATTGAAGAGTAATTTTCTTGAGGAAAACGGCTCATAAACCACACAGAATGAAGTATTTTGAAATTATAAAAATGCTAATTATTTTCAGTGAGTGTTGGTTTTAGGAGTAAGAGGACAAAATATACAGTTTGTACAGTAAATAGTACACTATATAGTATACTGTATATAGTAAACTAAATTCTTCACTTGCACCAATTGGTGAAGTTTTTTCCCTGCCGCTGTCGCCACTAGCTTGCATGGTTCGGGATCTGTAGAGCTGCGCATCTATGGAATTGCTCTTTAGTGTTTGGACTCTCAGTAGTGATTATTAAACCACACTGAACTGAGCTAAACTGAACTGAACTTAAACACTGAAAACTGGACTGACACTGTTTCAATTTACTATAATCTTCTATGTGAAGCTGCTTTGACACAATCTACATTGTAAAAGCGCTATACAAATAAAGGTGAATTGAATTGAATTGAAAGTATACAAATCATTATGTCTATGGAAGTCCCCATAAAGATAGTTGTACATGAAGCAAATGTGTGTGTAGCAGGACAGGCAAAATACACAGCAATAATGTTTTTTCACTATAAAAACCTCACATGAAGTATCCCAGCAATGCCTTTTGTTTTATCAAAGGCAAATAGAAGGCCAAATTCAAGGGTCTGTGTGTATAAAAAGCATTCAGGAAAATTCAGGGGAGATTTGTTTAGATATTCTTTTCATAGGATTTTCACTGTGAGTGCACATTTGTCTGTTTGTCTTGCAGAAAACACAACAATCCCGAACATAAACGAAGTCAAGGAAAACATGACTATGGGGACGACGCTGGTGGTGAACCCAGACGGCAATGGCTTTCTGGTAGGGAACATCTGCTGATGGGTTTGTCTACTGTTTCTTCAGCCACTGTTAAATAATAGTGTCTTATCAGACTTTTAAAGTCATTAAATAATAAAATAAACAATAAGTGGAAGAAAATGGATGGATGGATAAAGAAAAGCTTCATGGAAACACTCAGATTTCCAGTTTATGTTTGTAATTATAGGACAGTCATGACATGTTGCCACTAGGTCTGCGTCTGGTTTTATTTTATGATTGAACATATTATCAGAAACATGTCTTTGCAATTTGTGTATCACTGACTTTCCACTAAAAAAAACGAAAAGAAATGTATAATTTAGACCCAAACCTAGTCGGATGAAGCGAAAAAAACAATGAAAAAGTAGGAATTCCAGTAGGATCTTCCAGTTTGATCCCATTAGGATAAGATCCAAATTATAATACAAATTCCTGGAGCATGCTTTTAGGATTTGTTGACATTGTATAACACAAGCATAATCTGATTTAAACAATGTAATAGAGTAGTTTTTTCTGCAAAATTTGTATGAGTAAAAGTAAAAGTATATTTTGGTATGTTTTATGACCTTTTTTATGTCACTAGTTTATTTGACTGGTCCTACAAGTACAAATATTCAGTGCAATCAGTTTAATAGAAGATAATGAAAACAGTATGGCGTTCAGCAAGTCACACCAAAACATTCCCATGTATTTTTAAGCTTTTTTGACAGATTGTTTCCAACGGTTCCCATATGCAGTTTCAATTTCCCATATGCTGCAAAGGACTGAATGACTGAAGCAGAAATAGTTCCACATAAACATTACAAATTAAACAATTAGCTGTGGGAGGTAAAGCTTTTTCATTAAAACCAGTCACTTAACAAGACTGTGTGCATGTATGTGGGTCAAAGACAAGATGCCCCAAAGTCTTTGACATCAGTTGCAGAAGGCATTGCATTACAGTTCTCAGGAAATAAACTGACACTATGCCAGAGAGATTTGCTGGTGTAATTTCAACATACTGTGCACAATATACCAAATATTAAAGTTAAATTTAAGAACGATCACTCATGTCATCTGATATTTCTGTGCTCAGAGCAACCATCTGCATGTTTCATCAGCATTATTACATGAAATCATGTTTTGGAGGCAATTACGATTGATATTTTCAGATCTGCCTGGTGTTCTTATAATTTTGGTCACCAATATAGCCTATAAATTTAACCACAAATGCCAAAATATGGGTGAAATAATGTTCCGTGTCATTCAGCCTAACAAATATGTTTCTATTAACATAAAATATTTTGCTAACACTTTAGTTTAGCTCATAATTACTGGTATTTAAAAAACATTAACTAATACTACTAGCTTAATAAATTACTAATTAGCTGTTTATTAATAGTTAATAAGGTAGAAGTTGGGTTTAGGTTTAGACTAGGATTAGGGATGCAGAATAAGATCATACTTTATAACTACTAATGAACAGTTAATAACTTAATAATAGGCAGGTATTAAGCCAGAAGTTAATAGTGTGAATTGTGACCTAAACTAGTGTGTAAATGGTAACACTTTACAATAACAGTACATGAATAATGATGTACTAATATGTAAACTAAACATTACTTTATTATGAAGTAATGATGAGTTAATGCATGCACTAATCATGAACTAATTTTAAATACAACATGAGTCACAAAAGTGTTTTCACACCTAGTTTGAAAAAAGTCAGGAAAGTGGGTTATTCCAGCTTTGTTTAGGTTGGAGTGTCAAGTGGCGAAAGAGGAAAGGGTTTGCATGAAAAGGGGAGTTTCATTAAGTGAACTACGGCTGATTTTCACACCAGCAATACAGACACAGACGCAGAGATACAGTGTCTACGTTTACATGGACATCAGTAATGGAATTATTTGCCTTAATCTGAATAAGACAATAATATGATTAAAGTGTTTACATAAGTTGCTTTTTGAATGTTCCTTTCATGATCATCGATATCCACATTTCCTCTGGAGTTTCATGTCATTTCAGGTGTTTCATTCTTAATTTGTCAACTTTAACTGCAGTTTGGCACTTTTAATTGAATTTAGAAACATATTATGCATGCCCCCCGTGACCAACAAGATATTGGATGTGAGGAACTGCTGGAAGAGTGTTGTTTTACTGGAATTTTGATACCGCACGGCGAATAGGAGAAAAAAACCTTTACATTTCTCGGTAGAAACACAGCCATGTGTGTATAGACTATCCTGTCAAAAAATGTGCAGAAAATTCTACACAATGATAATAGTTTGATTAAGAGTTTACATGTTTACATACGGAGAGCAGCATTTACATTCTTTCAGTCCATAATATTGTAGTGATATTAATGTACTGTAAAAGGACTAAGGAATGTCTTTAAAAACTGAAAGAGTACTGCTGACAACACGAACTGACTTTGCCATCTGAATAAACATAAACAAAGCACATTGAGCGCACACTTACCAAATCTGTAGAGACAGGACAATCAACACGAACTTGTCATAATGATAAACACAGGAGACCCAAATGCAAGTGAAAACAGGATGATTTATTTAAAGAGTCACAACTGGTTTGATCTCACCAGATATAGTGTTGAACAAGGATGCTCACACCAAGAATGCAACACGCTCCACAGCGATTAAAGTTCATCCGAGAAATAGCGCCAGATAGTAGTCTCTCACTGATATCTCACCAGATATCAGGGGAATGGGAAGGTTAGCGCTAGGTAGCAACTCTCAGGGAATTCGACACACTTACCAGCGGTAAAGTTCATCAGAGTAACGGATTGGGATGAAGTCTCTCACAGATAATGTTGTCATCAGAGCAGGCAGTAGTAACAACATCAAAGAAAAGGAGACTTGCGTAAGGTCCAACAGAAACAGGTTATGACAGAAAGCCTCCACCCAAGCGAGCGAGAGAGTCTAACAAGCAGACACAGAAGTGAACAAACAACGAACCGATAAAGCTAACTACAAACACTGAACATATATAGCGCGCGGAACGCATATCAGCTGTTGACTAATGACAAACACCTGTGCATAGAGAGTAGTGACAAAACACGTGACCACCCAGCTGATGAATGTAAACACACATACACACACACACCACGTGGTGAGGAACCCAAACAAGACACACCCACTTCCCACACACAGACACACACACACACACACACACACACACACACACACACACACATGCAAGGAAAAACAGAAAGACCCACAAACGTGACAGAACTAAAACTGCATCTTTTTTAAAAGGAAAAAAGTGGCAAATACAGATTTCACCATTTCCAGATGCGAAAAGCTCTTGGTGAAAAATATGTTCCTTACAAACTTATTTTTGTCACGCGTTAGCAGACTGTAATCCACACTTGAGCTCAGCTGCCCTCTCATAGTTGGGAATTGAAAACAAAACCTTTGTTGTGTTTTAGTGTTTTGTCACCTCACTAGTGAAATCACTTGATTCTACATGATTGTTTGTTAATTAATGTATTAATTAATACATTAGTTTATGCTTCATTTTACAATTATGAACTCATGAGCTGTTAATGTATAATTTTATCATGACTTTACTTGGAGGGGCACAACATCATTAACCCATTCTTAACTACTCATGAACTCCTTATGCACATACATCTAATGTGTTTACACACATCAACATGAACAGTTCAAACACAGGAGTTCTTGAGTAGTTAAGAATGAGTTCTTGGTGATGTGCCCCTCCAAGTAAAGTCATGATATTGCATTTAGCTTAAACTTAAATGTTTATTAATACATTAATTAACAACATGTACTAACAAGTAATTAAGGAAGTCATTACTCACACCAGAACTGTTGTGACTCATGTTGTAGTTAAAGTTAGTTCATGATTAGCGCATGCCTTAACTCATCATTAATTCATAATAAAGTAATGTTTAGTTTACATGTTAACACATAATTATTTATGTATTGTTATTGTAAAGTGTTACCAAAAAATTTTTTATATAAAATGAAGAAAGAAATACACACAAACTTAGGAAAAGTCAGAGTTGGCTACAATAGTTATTATAGATATTATATTAACTTATTTAATATAATATTATATAATAAGTTATTAACTTACAAAACTATAAAAGTGAATAATGACTGCCTCTGTAGTTCTAGTGTTGAAATATCTTGCTGAAAAATTGAGAACACCTAGTGTTTTGCAAAATATTTAAAGTGACAAGTAATTGGTATTTTAGGGCTGCACTATAATCTCATTAAATATTTTTGCTGCATTTATCCCTGCCAAGATATTTGGCTATATAAACTGAATGACACGTTTTCTGCAAATGAAGATATAAACATGACAGTCATTATTTGTTCAGAAAAAAAAACAAATGTATTAAATTGTTTGATGCTTGAATTCACTGTTCAGTCTCTATGTGTATTTCCCTCTGGACAGGCGTGTGGCCCTCAGTATGGCTATATGTGTGGAAAGCAGCAGTACATCACTGGCATCTGCTCTAACGTCAGCTCCTCATTTAAAGTCCTCAACTCCATCGCTCCAACTGTACGAGGTACGACACACTCACGTGTTGTGAGTGTACATTAGCGCATTCCAGCAGAGTAAACCACTGCCGGTCCTCTCCTGCCCTGCATGGCCATGTTAGGACAGTGTTTAGGAAAACTGACATCTACCAATGCAACATGGAGCCAGTGACTCATCAGAAACACAGACACACACATTCATACTGTAGGAAGTATAATAGCAGCAGGACACATCTGCTCATCTCTAGCACAGGGCAAAATGTTGCTTCATTTCATTTGAATTCTGGTGAAAATCTAATTTAAAGGGTAAATATGACTCTGAAGGGGAACTAGCTCTGGTTAGCATTTATGCTATTCGTTTATATGACAACAATGGGCTTTAAATGTAAAAGATTTCCTTCCCATTTTTAAATTATTCACCCACTGCACATATACATTTGTAATTATGTTTATCTATCTGCACACTTCTGATTATTAATAGCAACCTGTACATTTATCCATCTATTGTAAATCTGTTCATAGCTAACACAACCTGTATATCATAGTACATCCATTTGTAAATATCACCATAGTTTTTCTATAACTGCACTTTATAACTTATACCTGTATCCTGCACTTGCTGCTATTGCACTCCTGGTTAGACCTAAACTGCATTTCGTTTTCCTGTACTTGTACATGTGTAATGACAATAAAGTTGAATCTAATCTAATCTAATCTAACCTAATCTAATCTAATCTAATCTAATCTAATCTAATCTAATCTAATCTAATCTAATCTAATCTAATACAGACAGTGATGATGTGAAAACAAAAGATGCAGGTTAACAAGATGTAAATTCTAGCTAGCAATAAGCTATTCCTTGCTTGCAACATATTAAATATACACAAACATCAAAGCAACATGTTAATTCAGGTTAGCAATATGTCATAGTTCATGTTGGAAACCTTAAAGGAACATGTTTAGCATGCTAGCAACATTCCAATCCATGTTAACAGTGTGATAAAACACGCTAGCATCTTTAAAACCATGAGGGTTAGAATAATGTGTTAATACTGTGTTTGAAACATTTATTCATTCATTCATTCATTTTCTTTTCGGCTTAGTCCCTTTATTAATCTGGGGTCATATGTTATACACAGCGGATGCGCTTCCAGCTGCAACCCATCACTGGGAAACACCCACAAACTCTCATTTACACACATACACTACGGACAATTTACCTTACCCAATTCACCTAAAGGCGCACGTCTTTGGACTTGTGGGAGAAACCGGAGCACCCGGAGAAAACCCACACAAACACGGGGAGAACATGCAAAATCCACACAGAAATGCCAACTGACCCAGTCGAGGCTCGAACCAGTGACCTTCTTGCTGTGAGGCGACAGCACAACCTACTGTGCCACCACGTCGCCCGTATTTGAAACATTGAATTATTAACATAGAAACCCATTAATTCACAATAACAAGCTAAGCGATGGAATGCTTGTGCTAAACATGTTATTAACATGCTAGCAGCATGTTAACAATATGTTACATGTTAATACATGTTAACAACATGTAAGAAACAATTCATGCTAGCAATGTGTTATCTCATATTAGCAGAATACCACACATCCTAGAAACATGATCATTTATGTTAGCAATGTGTATGCATCGCAGCTAATTCATGCTAAACATAGTGTATTTAACACAGAGTTAGAGCATGTTCACATATTAGTTAATTCAGTGACACGCTAAACATGCTAGTAGCCTAATGTTTAAAAATATTAAAAACAACACAATACACCATAACAATAACAACATGAGAACTAATTGCTAAAACATGCTAACAATGCTCTATGCGATGTTAGCAATGTGTTAAAATCTTCTATCAATATCCTTAAACATGTTAGCATTAGGCCACTGTTATTAACATGCTTAAACTTACCCTGCTGAAAAATCCAGCTTAAACCAGCCTAAGATGGTTGGCTGGTTTTAGCTGGTCAACCAGCCTGGTTTTAGAGGGGTTTTGGCCATTTCCAGGCTGGTTTCCAGCCATTTCCAGCCTGGTCTTAGTTGGTCAGGCTGAGAGTTGACCAGCCAAAACCAGCTTGACCAGCCAAAACCAGCTTTGTCCAGCTTAAACCAGGCTGGTCAAACTGGTTTTAGCTGGTTTAAGCTGGTCATTTTCCAGCCTGACCAGCTAAGACCATACTGGAAATGGCTGGAAACCAGCCTGGAAATGGCCAAAAACCCTCTAAAACCAGGCTGGTCAACCAGCTAAAACCAGCCAACCATCTTAGGCTGGTTTAAGCTGGATTTTTCAGCAGGGTAGTTAGGCTACATGCTAGCAACATGTTACAATGTTCTTAAAATTAAAATAATATGTGCTAGAACTTGTAAATGCTACAACTATCATCCTAGAAAACATACCAGCAACATGCTAAAACAATACATATATGCTAAAAACAATACATAACAACTATTTTGTTTTCCTTTTTCAGGCTTTCTCAAGCCAAAATCAAGTTGTCTACAAACTTTATAAAGATTTTAGTTGAAATTATTGGCATATAAACATATCCTTAGCAATTTACCAAAATATAAACACATGTACTGTACAAACAATATGTAGTCTTAAAGGTTCCATGATTTTAAAGCATATTTTCTCCTGTATGCAAAACTGTAAAAATAGCATATACAGTATGCCAGAGTTAATTATTGTTTTCTGTCACAAAGGGCCAGTGTCACCTCCAATTACATGGCTCAGTGTTTCATAACTGTTTTATGTAAACATTTACAGTTCCAGTGAGCTATTGATTGTATTTGTTATATGTAAATCTGTGAGGGGCTGAAAGCAGTTTATTGTTTATTTCTCTTTCCCACTAGTATAATTGTAATGCTCATTATGGCTGTCTGCTTGTTTCAGAGTGCAGTCAGGACATGGACATTGTAATAGTGCTGGACGGTTCTAACAGCATCTACCCCTGGGATCACATCACAGATTTTTTGGTCAAATTCCTCCAGAACATTGACATCGGACCAGCCCGGGTGAGATATTTTAAATTTTATTAAACATCCATGGACATTTCTCTCAAAACACATTAAAAATGACGTGTTTAAAATTAAATAGAGTTAAATATCCACTTACTGCGTCATTCAATAGTTTGAGCAAGCTGGTTTTATTTTTATGACATCTTAAATGGGTGGTTTACCAAAACATTAAATGGTTTTGTCATTGTTTACACATCATCATGATGTTTCTTAAACTTTCTCAGTTTTTTATTATGGAAATTATTATTTATTAATAATTAATAATAATAATAATAGGGCGGCATTTCTGTGTGGAGTTTGCATGTTTTCCCCATGTTCGCATGGGTTTCCTCCGTGTGCTTCGGTTTCCCCCACAAGTCCAAAGACATGCTCTATATATAGGTGAATTGGGTAAGCTAAATTGTCCGTAGTGTATGTGTGTGAATGAGTGTCTATGGATGTTTCCCAGTGATGGGTTGCAGTTGGAAGGGCATCCGCTGCATAAAACATATGCTGGATAAGTTGGCGGTTCATTCCACTGTGACGACCCCAGAGTAATAAAGGGAAACAAATTAATTAATAATAATAATAATTATTATTATTATTATTATTATTATTATTATTATTATTATTAATAGTTTGAGATTAATATTAATAGTTCAGATTGGATGCCATTTCACTATGTATAAATTTTTGTTCAATATTTTTTTAATATTTATAATTATATATAAATTCAAACTGTAAACTGTTATAATTTATAAATATAATAAATAAAATAAGCTACATTTTAAAAAATGTGTGGTATTTTTATGGTTCAATGTGGATTCTACTTATATAAACTCTATACTAGTAAATAATTAAAATAGCGTTTCTTTTTATTTTAAAACAGATCAGAAAGTAAATGACTTTTTATTATATTAATTAAACAATACTATTGAGAATTTAATGCTAATTTATAAATATATATATATTTTTAAATAATTAATTACATTTGAACAAATATTTATTTATTTTTCAAGTAACCTTGGATTCAAGTGGCTGAACTTTAGTATTATATTTTAAACTGTGTACATGTTGAAAGCTAAAGTGATTTATTAAGTCAAAGCTGTGTGCAGTCAGTCGCACATGAGTGGAACTGTCATCAGCTTAAACCAACATCATTACATGAGCATTACATAAAAACTTTCCATGGAGAAGCTACCAGGGTGGTTTAATTCAACGGAAATAAAGGCTTTCTTAAGGGCAATGCTGGAAAATACAGCCCAGAGCATAAAGCCAGGGGAAGACCATATATTCCATGGTTAAATAAATGATTTTCTGAGGGAATGACATCACATTTGAGTCAGCACAGACACAGATACATTTAGCAGAGTCTGGGACACAAACTGTCCATGTTTGGTAGTTATATGTAATTAATGTCTGGCTTTTTTGCTTCTCCAGGTGGGCATTGTGTCGTACGGTGATGAAGTAGGCCACGTTTTCAACCTCAGCCAGTTCAGCAACACTAAAGACCTTGTTAAGAATGCTGCCGAGATCCCTCAAAAAACTGGGCACAAAACCATGACAGCCCTCGGCATTGATTTTGCAAGGTGCTGCACTTACAGTTCACTTACGCTGAGTTCACAAAAATTCAAATTTAAGTATTTGTGAGAACTAAATTCATAAAAAGTAAATGCAAATGCACAAATAGAGGAGAATTTCTACTGGGTGGTCAATAACATGAAATGTGCAACTTATTGTTTATAGCTCCTTTCTCGCAAGTTCAAAAAATTGACCTCAAGTGGAAAATTATTAGCCAAAACAACATCAGCAAGTCACGCAATGCACATATGTTCTCCTCACATTTCAACATTACAGGGTGTTAAAATATAACTGAAAATCTCATTTTTTATGGTGAAAGTAAGCTAAAAATGTAAAGCATACATTAACTGTTATAGTAAATAAAGTATTGTATATAAGGCATACAATAACTGTTATAGTGATGACTGGATGACACAGGAACACAAGCAAAGGTGCAACTACAGGTTTTCGCAATGAATCTGGGCTCATATTACATTAGTTTTATGCTGAATTATTTTCTCAGATAGTGGGGAGGATAATTGATTAAAACTCCTATAGTTTCCCGATAGTCGTCATGTTTATAAAAGCAAGCTTTGTCAAATTGCAGCTGCTCTAAATAAAGTGACCTCATTGAAAACAATTTAAAATATATGCTTGCTTTGGGAAAAATATTCCTTTAAAGGACATGTATCCCAAAGATAACGTGTCTCAAAGATGTAATGATAGCCATAATAGCACCCACATCAACGTACAATATCATTCATTTTATTCAAGTAAATTCGGTTTATTTTAGTTTTTCCGCATGCTGCATTTTTGAAATTTTCTACTTTAAAGGTGCTGTAGGTAAGTTTTTGACTCTTCTGAAGCATAAAAAATACCATAATCACTTCTAAAGTTCAATTTCAAACGGTTTATTGTATTTTCAAGATCTGAGGTGAACTATCTGCTGCTGCATTCAGTAGTATGGCAATAAATATCATGTAAAATGCCATTCAAATCCACATTGTTAGCATTTAGCACTTAATAAAGCACACAAGGTTTACCTGAGGTAATAAGTCAGAGGTTTCACATGTTCAGCTGTGAGAAATAGAAGCTGCTTCTAATATATCAATTCGAGGTGTTGGTTAGAACCAAAACTCCTTTAAATATGGAAAATATTCCCTCTATCGCATGTCGTTGCTTTTATTTAGAACACAGTTTCAATCACTCGCTCCTGTCCTCAATCTGGCAACCAGCGCTTGCGTTTGTTTTGATCCAGGAGTGCAATACCTAGTTCAACCACTGGGTGTCAAACTTACATACTGCACCTTTAAATGATTGGGGGGGGGGGGGGGGGCAGGAAAATGAGGTGGGGGGGGGGGGGGGGGTGTTAATTTTGACAGCAAATTTTGATGTAGTTTTAGTCTTAGTCTTTTGACTAAAATATTCCATTTTAGTTTTTGTCATATTTTAGTCTTCTGACTCATTTTAGTTTTAGTTGACTAAATCCACTCGAGATTAAGTTGGCAAAAATATATTTTGTTTATTTTAAGTGTAATTTAATTAAATATTGTATACATTTATTTATACAAAATATTCTAACTTGAATTGAAATAATACCGTCTAATTAAAATATGTAATATAGCTTTTCCATTGAAGACCACAAATGTTTATATGCATTGTTTATTTATATCATAAGTATTATGTAAAATGATGTGTTTGCAATCAATCCACATGTAAGAACAGTAGCCATCTAAAAATGCAGGATTGTTCAATTATTAAGCAAATCCTTTATTTTAATGTGGTAAACTACTAGTCTTTTTAACCAGTCTATTGAACAGTTTCAAGTCTTTAAATCTTCGAAAGGGCTTAAAAATCCACTTTGCAATGTCAGTCTATAGCAAGCTTGACTGTTGTAACTGGTGTTAACTTGCAGCACATGGTGCTCAGCTATAGTAAATGAGTAGAGTAATGACATATGACTGGCAAATGAATAGAGGAATTATAAAGTGAAGATGTATGCAGACAGCACGTAAACCTAGCGCGAGTTAGCTAAACTGTAGCCGCAGCTAAAATGAAGCATGCGAAGAAACAACTCCTTACGATATGAATACTATGATCATATGAATTTAAGACTGGCTGATTTAATAACTGTTAATGTGCAATCTAGTCAATTCTCTAATCTCAGCATGAGGCTAAACCGTTTCATTTGAGGCTATACCGTTTCTTTTCAGCAAAAGCACACACACAGATAAATAAAAAAGATAGAGTTTACTTTTGCGTGAATTTCGGGAAGATTCCCTGGCATGCTGATTTCGCTTTAGATTTGTTGTTTTTATCAGTTATTTCCTCCCCATGCGGTTTACGGTTTTACGGTCTTGACATCTAACGTGAATCTTTTTTTTCTCTCAGCTGTTGCCATTTTATTATAGTTTAATCATACAGACGCCCCTATGGATGATGATGTAATCGCATCCCATGTCTACAGTGGATCAGTTACGTTTTAAATGTGTGTGTGTGTGTGTGTGTGTGTGTGTGTGTGTGTGTGTGGT
>CAIGQZ010001492.1:2946841-2962506 GCA_903798205.1 Danio tinwini | reverse complement strand
GCCTTTATTTGTCACATATACCTCCAGGTATTCACATACACTGACATATAGTGAAATTGGACCCCCCCCGACCATACACAAACTTCACATTTCAGGGGAAGACATTCCCTTCGTTTAGCATTTAGAAAAACGAAGTAAGATACAATTCAGGAAAGAGAGGCGAAAAAACTCCCTCTCACCTTGCTCTTGAGTTAGAGCAGTGTGAGATCATGGAGAAAAAAAGCCCCAGCAGTCAAGCACATAAACACATAGACATTGACATACATCGCAACAGGGGATGGAAAAGGGGGTGTGGGTATAGTCCGGCAAGGGCGGGCAGCCGTCGATTCCTGCAGCCATGGAGGCGCTGGTCACAGACCCGCCTACCCCCTCCAGTGAATGAAAGCACACAAAGGCGTGGGATGAAGGGTTAGGTAGTGAAAGTCTATCTGTAGCCATGTATGTGTGTGTGTAAGCCTGTAGAAATGTGTTTAGAAATGTGTTTAAAAAATCTTCTCTCCGTTAAACAGAAATTGAGGAAAAAAATAAACAGGGAGGCTAATAATTCTGACTTAAACTCTATATGTAAAACATACTGTACCCATATATAAAACATGATTAGGTCACATTTCACTTCAGAAACTAAAGAAAAAAAAATGGTATGAGGAAATAATATTTTATATACTAATATTTATGGATTTAAAAATTTCATCGTAACTTAAAATAAAAGAAAATACTCTTTGCAAATATATTATATTTTATAGAATTAAATTTATGTACAAATGTATAATAAAACATATTTACATCACATTTCTCTCAAAAGCTAAATAATTCTATATTTTTGTTATCTATATAAATTAATATTATATAATAAATTATTTAAAAAATAATTAAAGCACATAGTTGTCTAAAAAAAAAAGCTAAGGTAAAAATTTGTGGCACATTTGTATTTTAAGGATTTTACATTCTCATACCACATTTCACACAAAAATCTAGAATGTAGTATATATATATATATCGTTTTTAGGATATCTATAATATCTAGTGTAAAAGATATAACTGATATAAGCATGTACAGCTTGTAGTTTGTCACTTTCGCCTAAATGAATCAATGGTTTTATTTACGTCAACTCACACTGCAGTTTTTCATCACATCATAACCAATCAAATGCTCTCTAGTATTTGACATGCCCTGCCCTATTCAAGGCGCTTCTCATTAGCTTTTCATTTGAGCTCAACCACTCTCACTAGCAGAGAGGTGATAAATAAAAGGGAAGAGGCTACTCTGTATCCCACCTTTTCATTGTGTTTTGGTTGAGATTACGTAAAACATCGAATAAAAATTCATATTTCAAAACACTTTACGGGACCTTTAAACATTTTTATTATATCGTTTATTTTATTAAAAAAATTATAATATATTAATAATATCTTATATATAATAATATATAAAATATATAAATAATACAAATTATACAAATATAAAAACTAATGAAATATCAAAATTACTTTTATGAAATGTTATCCTTTTTATTTTGACAAAGTTTTGCTATTTTTTATTTGCCATTGTCTCTTTGACATTTAATAATTTTGTAATCATTGTAAATAACTATTATTCCTAAAAATTACAATTTTTTTTCGAAAAGCATAAATAAATAATATAATGCAAGCAAAATTCCATATAATGCATGCATATTCTATTCTTTTGTACATAATTATAGCACAGCTTTAAATTTACTTTAATTAATTGTAATTTACTACGAATCATAATATAAACTAAATATTTTTGTTTTGTCTTGTGATTTTTCCATGTTTCATTTCCTTTCCCAACAGTATATATTATGCATGTCTTGTTCTTTTTAGATCGGCTCCTATTTTGGCAGCGTCCTCCAAACGCATGACATCGACCGTGACAATTACACCGACATCCTCCTGGTCGGAGCTCCCATGTTTATGGGTCCCGAGCGGGATGAACAAGGGCAGGTCTACGTCTACAAACTCAATGAGGTGTGTATGTGTGTTTAATCCTCATACTGGAAACATGTGTAAGGGAGCAGTGCACCCTCATTCCTCCACGAGAGCATGTGGGAACAGTAAATCTGGATCTGTCTTTAGGGAGTGAGTGTTGTGTTGTGCTGTGTTCAGCCTCAGATAAGTGCTCCCAGAGCAGGGGAAGGGCTGCTGGAATGAGAGCTTGGCATCATGGGAATGGAAATCTAATGAAAGTCTAATATTTTCAGCCTCTGTGGAGCACCTTCTGTCAAGAGCTTATTAATAGTGGTTTAAATGGGGGTAATTTCCATTGGTTTGAGGTTTTTTTTTTGTTCAGTTGTCAGGGTATCTTGATATCTGTATTGATTCTGCATATCGCCAAAGTTCCTTTAATGGAAAGTCAGTTCATCGAATAGGCGTTTTGCCTACGGGCAGCTATTTCAGGCATGCATGACTAAGTCCTATCTGTTTGAAAAGAAAGATCCTCACATCTCAGAAACTGTTTGATAAACTCAAATTAAAACAACATATTTCAAGCTAAATCTGACTTGATGTTTGAGATCATGCTAAAATTTGGATAGCAAATGAAATATTTATTTGCATATTGAATAGAGCACAACAGTCAAGTTCTATTCAAGGTTAAAAACCAAATGTTCTCGACAGGGAAATAGATTTTTAACTGAACTAATAAACCCTAACAAAGCAATAACTGATGTTGCAGTAAAATATTTTTTAAAACAATTGTGTTTGATAGCAGAATTCCTGCATTTATGCATTACTCCTAATGCTGTACAGAAAACTCCACCAATCAGAGAGTGACAGTGAGCAAAATCCACCAAAAGACCTCTGGTTCAACCTACTTTCATGAAGAACAGCAAAGTTCCAGCAATTAAAGAGTGGGATTGACCCAGTGCAAACAGTGATAATGTCTCCTTGTCTCCACTAAAAACGAATTCTGCAGACATATATTTTTGCGGCAGATAGATGCAAGTGGCTCTCTGTATTTTGGCTTTGATAACAAAACCAAAAGTTTCAGTAAAAGCAGAATGATCTTGATATGCATATGTCTCCATTTTGGCATATGCATATGTCTCCATTTTTCCACATTGAGCAAAGACCACCAGAGCCATAGAGTGAGAAAGAGTTGTGACAATAGTCCAAAATGTTTGATCGTTATGTAATTTATGAAGACTTAAATAGTTCCAGGAAGTGCATTATAAAACATACACAATATTGTAATAAAAAAAAAACATTTTCCCCTTCAAAAGTGCACACCAGTCATATTCAGCTGTAACTTGACTGTGCTAACTATCAGGAACTATTAAGAGGCTCCATGGGCTGCTATTGCTTTTTCCATTGGTTTCAATGGAGTTATTACAGCCCTCTCTTTCTATAGCTCTGAAGGCCACCAAAAGAGATCTTTATATCCGCCCACTCCCAATGAGAAAATTACACCAATCAGAGATGCAGCAGGCAATAGCTCCGAGACCTTTAGCTCAACCCACTTTTTTATGAAAATCAGCAAATGCTAAATCTCCAGCAATCAGTGGTCACATTGAGCAAAGTGTGAAAAGAGATCTTTAGCTCCAGCCATTTCCATAAAGTACTGAAAATTAGAAAATTCTACCAGTCACAGTGAACAAGGCATGGCAAAAAAAAAGATCTTCAGCTCTTCACACTCGCATGAAGAACATCAAATGATGAAATTCCACCAATCGAAGAGTCACAGTGAGCAAAATGTACCAAAAGTGATTTTTGGCACCACCCATTTTCATGAAGAACAGAAAATATAAAAATTCCACCAATCAGAGATGCAGCAGGCAAATCGCAGCAAGAGATTTTTTTTAAACTCCGCCCATTTTTAAATGAAGATCATGAAATGTCAGCAATTAGAAAGTCACGGTGAGCAAAGTGTGAATCAAGATCTTTAACTCCATTCACTCCCATAAATTACAACAACTGAAAACATTTCATCAATCAATCAAAGCAAGCAAAGTGTGCCTAACTTTAGCTCCGCCCACTTTCATAAAGTAACCTAAATGAGAAAATTCACCCAATCAAAAAGTCCCTAAGGGTGCTTTCACCCTAGCACTTTTGGTCCACACTCGGGTTTGTTTGATGTCAGAGTACGGTACGTTTAGCTAGTGTGAACGCTGTCTTCTGAACTCAGGTGCGCACCCGTAAACTGTACCCGAGTACGCCTGAAAGAGATGCAATCGTACTAAATAACCAGTGGCGTAGCGGTAGGGCACGCACTGCGGGGGGGCCCGCGAGGTGGGGGGCCTCCAGAAGGATGCTCATTTTGGTAATTTTTTATGGCAACTGTCGCTAACCAACCGATAAAAAAATGACCATTGTCATCTTTCTTCAGAGGGACAAAGCAACAAAAAACAACAAAACCATCCACATTCTGTGCTTCAATAAAAGGCGATAAAGCAAATTATAAATAAAGCCCCTTTTACAGCGCACACGCAATGATTTTGTTTCAGCGCCCATGTTAACAGAGCTTTCACATGGTTACACCGTGACCGCACCGTGACCGCACGCAGAAGCACAGAATGATGTAGCCAGGCTGACAATGAGTTATATTCGAAGTATTCACATTTATGCAGTTATTCACAGTTTCTAATTATTATTCTTATGTTTAAGTAAAAATGACATTTTAAAATTTTGAATCCTTCATTACGTCTGTACGTTAGTCACATTAAATTGTTAGACAAGACATTTAGCTTTAATAACAAATGCCATAAATATTATTATCAGACCCTGCAAACATTTCACGTTGATTATTCTGTCACAGTCAGATGTTTGTCTAATATGTAGAAGACCCCCCCCCCCCCCCTTCAGTTTATGATCCAACCCCGCTCTTCACCAGGAGGCCCCTTCAATAATCCCTGCAGGGGGGCTCCCGCATTTTGCGCTACGCCACTGCAAATGAAGGAATTGAAGTGCCAACCTTACAACAAACTATCGTTTTCATAATGTTCATCCATATGTGTGTGTCTGAGTATCTCCTACCTTGGTGACAAGCGGATTGACCCAGTGCAAACAGTGATAATGTCTCCTTGTCTCCACCAAAAACGAGTTCTGCAGACATTGCGTGATGTTCCGAACGTTTTTAATATTTTTTGCGGCAGATAGATGCAAGTGGCTCTCTGTATTTTGACTTTGATAACAAAACCAAAAGTTTCAGCAAAAGCAGAATGACACAGAATGATATGCATATGTCTCCATTTTGGCACTTTGCTTTCATGGCTGTCACCTAGCAACAGCTGTACACAAAACAGCAGCTTGATGATGCAAGCGTACCGGGGTTCAGAAGGAAAAACACAGTGTGAACACAAACCAGCCAAGGGGGGACTATCAAACTTGGGTTCAGACCAGGCATTCGAACCAAGTGTGAAAGCACCTTATAATTTTACTATGGAAGTCAATGGATACCATTACTTCTTTGGTGTTCAAACAATCTCAAATAGGTTATGAACAAGATAAGTAAACGATGGCAGAATTAAAATTTCTGGGTGAACTATCCCTTTAAAGGCTTTATTCATTATCGAGGGACCTGGGGTCAAATATTTTGCTCAAATGTCTAACTCAAAGCTACTTTGATTAGCAGGGTTCAACTCTACAGTTACTCATACAGTATGCTCAGCTGGCTGTAGATCTGCAGTTGCTCAGACATTTTGTGTGATTGTTTCCATCAGAGTGGGCTGTTTGAACATGAGATGACGCTGAAGCCGGTCAATCAGACGTGTTGTTCAGGTCACTCCCACAACAACTGTAAAATCGTCAGTAAGAACGAGCCCTGTGGTGCACGTTTCGGCACTGCGATCGCTGCTGTTCCCGACCTCAACCTGGACGGATTCAGTGACATAGTGATAGGATCCCCTTTGGAGAATGACCACAGAGGAGCGGTGTATATTTACCACGGCTCGCAGAAATCTATAAAGGAGAAGTATGTGCAGGTAAGACCTTTACATGTAAAGTATCAAGTGGTCTGCAACATTTTTGAGGCCAACAGTCACATGCTGGGTAGAAAGACAGACAGAAATAGGCCCACTGTTTATAGAAGCTGAATTTTAACAAGCACCGTAACACATTAATGGATTTTGTAATACTTGTGAAAAAAAAAAGATTTTTGCTGCTTGTTCAAACTAATATAAAATAAGCTGAAACAACACAAGTCAGGAGATGTTTTGGGACAACTTAATTGTTCTATGTTTAATCAGCCTAAATTTGCTAAGTTAACAATCGATTTGTGTTAGTACAACAAGCATTTTTTGCAGTGTACATTGTCAGTCTATTTAAAAATGTTTTATCAATGTAGTGTCAAATACTTGTTTTATTTATTATGCCATTGATTTGGGGCTACTAGGCACACAGAATTTCTAAAGAGCCATTTGAAAAAACTAAAAAGTTGAGTGGCCTAGCACTACCAGTTTTTTGACATTATTATTGGCCAACTAATGCTAGGGTCTCAAGGTTTTGGGAATCTAGTGATCAAGATGCCAAAAACTTAACTGGCATGCCTCTCAAATGGCTACTTATGGAAGCACAGTTAGTTATACAACCCATTATCTTTAAAGAACTCACTATGTAAAATATACTTGTTTTAATTGTGCTTGATAAAAATGAATCAGGAAAGGATGAAAAAAAAACTGAGCTAAACTGAACCAAGTATTTTTACCTAATATTATTAATGTAAAGTTCACATGTCTAATTCTTAAATATATACGTTTTAAATGTAATAATAAATTAGGGATAGTTTATCCAAAAATAAAAATTCTCTTAAATTTTTCTCACCCTTTTCCTGCTCCAAACCTTTATGAGTTTTTTTTATTCTGTTGAACAGAAAAGAAGATAATTTGAAAAATGTTGAAAACCTGTAACCGTTGACTCCTATAGTACTTGTTTTTCCTACTATAGTTTCCTCAATAGTTAGAGGTTTTCAGCTTTCTTCAAAATATCTTCTGTAGTGTTCAACAGAAGAAAGAAACTCATTTGGAACCACTTGAGGGTAATTTGTGAGAAAATGTTTATTTCTGGGTGAACTATTCCTAATTTATTATTACGTTTAAAACTGATATATTTAAAAATTAGACCTGTAAACTTTTTAATAATAACATTAGTTAAAATACTCGAAGTTCAATTTAGCTCAGTTTTATTGGCCCTTTCTTATTTATTTTTATCAAGCACTATTAAAACAAGTATTTTTTACATCGTGACTTTAAAGATAATGGGTTTCAAAAGAATAGCAGCTAAGGATAAAATTAAAATAAATGCAGTGTTGCTATTTAAATTCATACTTTTTGTTATTTGCTTCACATTCACAAGCACCAACAGAAAATAGTCATACATGTCATATATAATGTGTATATGTCTATGTTTAGCGTATTGCAGCTGGAGGAGATGGAGAGAGCATGAAGTTCTTTGGCCAGTCAATTCATGGCATTATGGATTTGAATGACGACGGCATCATTGACGTCACTATTGGAGGAATAGGAGGAGCTGCACTTTATTGGTGAGTCTGGTGATTTGACTGATCAGTTCAGATGATGACCTGTAATGTTTTCCTTTTCTTATAGTGTGTAATGTGTATTTTGGTGCAGGTAGAAAATCTGTTACAAAGCTCATAGCCTCCAACAATAGATTTATTCTCTCTGACATAAGAACACTATAGCTCCAGACCTGCCTCAAAGGGATAGTTCACCCAAAAATGTTTATTTACTTACTATTTACTCACCCATTTTAAAGAAAAGCTGAACACCTGTAACCATCAGCATCTATGGTAGGAAAAACAAATACTATATAAATCAATGGTTACAGGTTTTCAGCTTCTCAACACAAGAAAGAAACTGAACAGTGGAAGATTGAATAAATGCTGACAGCATTGAAAGAATTTTTGGGCGAACTATCCCTTTGGGCGAACTATTTAATCCAACTCTAATTTTACGGCAGCAAATGTCTTTGTCATAATTTGAAACATTACATAATATGAAGTCAATCTAGGGCCATATATACTTTTTTCAATTCAATTCATCTTTATTTGTATAGCGCTCATACAATGTAGATTGTGTCAAAGCAGCTTCACATGGACGTTTATAGTGAATTGAAACAGTGTCAGTTCAGTTTTCAGTGTTTAAGTTCAGTTCAGTTTAGCCATATACCTGCAAAATAAAAGTTTTGCAAACAAAAAATAAAGCATTGAGCAAAATAAATAAATAAATGCAAATCTCCAAAAGTGGCAAAGCAACAATTTAGTTTTGAGAAATGCAAAAAAAAATAAAAAATGCAAAAAAAATTAAGCAGTGCAAAAAAAACTTAAATATTTGTAATAAATTTGCAAAACATTTTTTATAGCATCGCCTTTACAAAACCCGTCCAGTTGCATTGCTCATTTTGATTAGCTTTTTAGTCAAACATGACTTTGCAATGCTGTTTTCACTTTGCACTTCACATTTCTGTGCATTTCACTTTGTGGCCCTGATTTGACAAGGTGGCTACTACAAACTAACTATCAATTAGACATACCTGAACTTTTCTCGTGTGCCTTTGCTCAGCCATGCTTCTGCTTCTCCTTTCAAAGCTTTATGGCGGTTGGCAAGCAAATAGTGATGTAGCTTCAATGGAGGCAGATTTGGGCCTGCTGTAAACGCCCAAGTTCCCTTGACTCCGCCCCCTTGCCAAATCAGGGCCACAAAGTGAAACATGCAAAAATGTTAAGTGCAAAGTGAAAACAGCATCGCAAACTCACGCTTGACTAAAAAGCTAATCAAAATGAGCATTACAATTGTTTTGTAAAGTCAATGCTATGAAATGTTTTGCAAATATATAAAGTTTTTTTTTATTGCTAATATTTTTATAATATTTATTTATTTTTTGCACTGCTTGATTTTTTTTGCTGTTCTTTTTTTGTTTGCAAATTTCATTTTTTTTTTCAAAAATTAATTTTCACTTTGCAATTTTTGGAGATTTGCATTTATTTATTTATTTATTTATTTATTTATTTACTTATACTTAATACTTTATTTTCTGTTTGCAAAACCTTCTTTTATTTTGCAAGTATATATGGTCCTAGATTGACTCCATAACATTATGCTGTCAAACATGTATGCAACTAAAAGCAGCGAAATAATTCAAAATAATTACAAAATAAATTATCCTACCATTTTAAAATGAAATGATCACATTTTAAGATAGCTTCTTTGTTTATTTAGATGATATACATCTGACTGCATGAATTCCGTAAAACAGAAACAGAAATGTGTGACAAAATAATGCAGCTGTACTACAATTAATTCAAAATACTAATTCAAATTCAATGCATGCACTAAAGATACTACATTTCAAGCCAGTTGCACAACCTGTTGCGTAGTTACCTCATATCGAACTCTGATCTATGAAAATAAATGTAAATGACATATATGACATACACGTTCATATTTAGTTTTCAAATATATAAAATATATTTCATATAAGCAACAGGCCGTTTACATATTTTTATAAACAAATATGTTCAAATATATTACATATAATTGTATATGCCCATATAGGAAAGCATAAGGTATATAAATTATAGCTTTTTCCACATTTGTTACAACTTTATTCCAAAATGGATTAAATTGATTTATTCTACACACAATACCCCATAATGACAATGTGAAAAAAAGATTTTTTGAAATTGTTGCAAATTTATTAAAGATAAAAAACCTAAAAAATCACATGTACATAAGTATTCACAGCCTTTGCTGTGATGTTCTAAAAGTTCTGGCCCACCATCTAAGCTGAGTGATTGGGGGAGAAGGGCCTTAGTCAGGGAGGTGATCAATAACCTGATGGTCACTCTGTCTTAGCTCCAGCGTTCTTTTGTGGAGAGAGGAGAAACTTACAGAAGGACAAACATCTGTGCAGCAGTCTACCAGTCAGGCCTGACGTAATCCACTCCCCGCCTGGAATTTGCCAAAAGGCATCTGAAGGACTCTCAGACCATAAGAAACAAAATTCTCTGGTCTGATGAGACTTAAATTGAACTCTTTGGAGTGAATGCCAGGCGTTACGTTTGGAGAAAACCAGGCACCGATCATCACCAGGCTAATACCATCCCTACAGTGAAGCATGGTGGTGGCAGCATCATGCTGTGGGGATGTTATTCAGCAGCAGAAACTGGAAGACTAGTCAGGATAGAGGGAAAGATGAATGCAGCAATGTACAGAGACATCCTGAATGAAAACCTGCTTCAGAGTGCTCTTGACCTCAGACTGGGGCGACGGTCCATCTTCCAGTAGGACAATGACCCAAAGCACACCGTCAAAATATCAATGGAGTGTCTTCACAACAACTCGGTGAATGTCCTTGAGTGGCCCAGCCAGAGCCGAGACTTAAATCCTATTGAACATCCCTGGAGAAATCTGAAAATGGCTGTATACGTCGCTTCCCATCCAACCTGATAGAGCTTGAGAGGTGCTGCAAAGAGGAATAGGCAAAAATTCCCAAAGACATGTGTGCCAAGCTTGTAGCATCACATTTAAAAAAACTTGAGACTCTTATTGCTGCCACAAGTGCATCAACAAAGCATTGAGCAAAGGCTGTGAATACTTATGTACATGTGATTTTTCAGCTTTTTTATTTTTAATAAATTTGCAACAATTTCAAAAAATATTTTTTCACATTGTGATTATGGGGTATTGTGTGTAGAATTTTGAGGAAATAAATGAATTTAATCTATTTTGGAATAAGGCTGTAACATAAACAAATGTGGAAAAAGTGAAGTGCTATGAATACTTTCCGGATGCACTGTATTTGTACTGTATATACAGTTGAAGTCAGCATTATTAGCCCTCCTGTTTATTTTTTTTTTCCCAGTTTCTGTTTAACGGAGAGAAAATTTTCTCAACACATTTCTAAACAATAGTTTAAATAACTCATTTCTAATAACTTTATTTATATAAATTTATTTTATCTTTGCCATGATGACAATAAATAATATTTGACTAGATATTTTCCAAGACACTTCTATACAGCTTAAATTTAAAAGCTTAATTAGGCTATTTAGGTTAACTAGGCAGATTAGGGTAATTAGGCAAGTCATTGTATAATGATGGTTTGTTTTGTAGATTATCAAAAAAATTAGCTTAAAGGGGCTAATAATTTTGATCTTAAAATGGTTTTTAAAAATTTCAAAACTTTTATTCTAGCCTAAATAAAACAAATAAGACTTTCTACAGAAGAAAAATATTATCAGACATACTGTGATAATTCCATTGCTCTGTTAAACATAATTTGGGAAATATTTAAAAAAGAAAAAAAAAATTCAAAGGGGGGCTAATAATTCTGACTTCAACTGTATGTAAACAGCAATTTTGCTATTTTTTGAAATGTATGTTGCATAAATGACATTTTATATGTGTGAAATCCAACTGTAAACTTGCATGTCATGTATGTCATTTGCATATATTGCCATATATCATGTTTCTATATCGGACAGCTGTTTTCATGTTTCTTCATATAAAATCATAGTTACCAAAAAATGTTAAAATTGGTAATAAATCCCATAAATGAGTCTCAACACAACATTCATTCCTCCGTCCTGTCGTACATCATTTTAAAATTCCCACTAATGTCTGTGGCTAAAATAAAAACCACGGGTATGAAACTTGAACTCGCTACCCTCTGGACGTCCAGCTTCCTCTTCCCATCCGCAACAGCTGTCTCAAATTTGGCCATGAGCCTAAACATCCCACAATTGCAGAGGCTTGTCCGTCAGGGGTTACATCTCTCTGCTACGACCAATTTCTGCTGGACTCTGAGTGTGTGAGAGCCTCCAACCACCAAATAAACTCTTGGCAAAGTTTCCTTTCTTAGATCCCTCTGTAGAGATCACAGATTCCCCAAAGGCCACCAAATGACCCCTAACGCTGGGACTTTGGGACTGTTGAGCAAATCCATGGAGCCTAGTGACCTTTGCCATCTACACTCTCATAAATGCACCACCCAGCCTTTTAGGAGTGCTGTAGTTGACCACATATTACATGTTTTTGGAGACTATCTGAAATGTTTAGTTGGACCGGAATCAGTTTATAATCTATGGAGCAGCTGTTGTTGTACTGTGTGAAATGGAGTACCGATTAATCCTGCAGATTCTGCTCTGTTGCTATAAACATTTTGTTGAATTTGTTGAATCCAGGTCTCGGGATGTTGCAGAGCTTCTCGCTGAGATGACTTTTGACCCTGTTAAGATCAATCTCCAGCATACGTGTCAGGTCCACGGGAAGACCACCGTATGCGTGAAGACGACGGTGTGCTTCAAATATCGAATCAAGTCTGACAAAGACATGAACACTGGAACTGGTGAGTGCCTGACTTATGCTGTGTCCACACTAAACGTGAAGAGATCATATGAATTCCCTAATTGGTTATTGGTTCCCACAAGAATCATCTATTCCCAGAGCTTCCGTTTTTAATGAGTCTTACAATTATCACTTTAAGGCAAGGCAAGTTTTTTTAAATAGCACATTTCATACACAATGGTAATTCAAAGTGTTTTACATAAACATGAATAAAAAAGACAAGTATAAGAAAATAAAAACAAAGAATAAAATGATTAAAAACAAAAAAATGTCTTAAAACAGGTTTTAAAGGAATGAAAAAGAAAAGAAAGACATATAGTGAGATCTGTCGGATGTAGCACAGTAGTCATTCAGTAAAGGCACAGCACCCTGCTTTGAGTGAACTCTTGGAGTTTCTAATTTATAATGATCTGAGTGACGTGTTGGGTTTTCATTCAGTGAGCATATCTGTAATGTATTGAGGTCCATTTAGTGATTTATAGACAGGTAATAATACATTAAAATCTATTCTGAATATAACTGGGAGCCAGTGTAAAGGTGTGATGTGCTCTGATTTTCTGGTTCTGGTCAGAATCCTGGCAGCAGCGTTCTGGATGAACTGTCTGATTGTCTTTTTGGGAAGGTCGGTGAAGAGGCCATAACTAAACTATTTCTTTATATTCACTTTTGGTGTGAACCCATCGGTTTTATCAGCCAAATCTTTATGTTTGTTTAAGGCAAAACATTGCAGGTGAATGGGGTAAAAAACAATTTTTGAAATGAAGTAGTTAGAAAAATATTTTCTCAATTAATTGAGTACATTATGAATCACAAATATATTTTGCATTAGAATTTCTAAAATTCTTTAAATATGCCAATAAGGCATTGTTTCATTAAAGATGCACACATCCTCATATAGTTCTATCACAAAAATATGAACAGAACACTGGATGATGTCGTACATTTTTTGGCATATCAGAATGTGACATATATATACACAAATCTTTTTTACAGAGGGGATTTTTTGGAATCTCATATTATCACTGCATAATTCAGAAAATAATATGAACAGACAAGGGAAAAACTGTTACATAATTTGTAATAAATTGTACATATTGAATTGTGTATAAACAAATCCTACTGTACACTTTTTGTAAAAAACAGAACATTGAAATTAATAAAACTGTGATGTTTGGTGTACACTGTAAAAAAATGCAGAGTTCCACACAATCGATTTGTTTTGGGACAACATGAAGGAATTACGTTAACTTACCATTTTTTACAAATTTAAGTGGATTGAAAATAAAACAATTAAAAGAATTGTGTTGTTTCAGCTCTTTTTAAATAAGTAGTTTGAACAAACAGCAAACATCATTTTTGAGCTTACATAAGTGCAACAAAAATGGATTTATGGCTTAGAGCAGGAGAAAACAGCCTTTAAATATATATATTTTTAATTGAAATCTATAGACACAAATTGTTAAAATGCAACAAAAGGAACATTTAAAATTTATTTAGTGTTTTTTTTTTACATTGAAAAAAAAAAAAGAATAACACTTCATGAAAAGCCTCAAAACTGGCTGGTGCAAAAAAAAACTCAGTGGTTCTGCCTGCAGTGTCTCATCTGAAATGTGTTTTGGCTCCAGTCATCAGGTACAGTTTGACGCTGGACTCTCTGAGAGCGGGTGCCAGAGGACGCTTTAATGAATCAGAGGACAGGAGGCTGCAGAAGAACGTGTCCATCCTGAAAGAGTTTTGCAGAGAGCACACCTTCTACACGTCGGCAAGTAAATCAGTCCTCTCATACACAATGTGCAGGACAGGGCCAAACCAAACAAACATCTATACTGTGAGGCTGAGCTTGACTTTGTGTACAGTATAATGGCATTCACATGCATTTAAAGAGCCCTTATTATGCATAAAATAGGTCATATTTTGGTTTTGGGGGTCTCCAACAACAGGCTGATATGCATGCAAGGTTAAAAAACACTTTCAGTGTCTTATAATATGTGTTTATTTTTACCTAATTATCCCAACGACTCCCATATGATTCGTTCAGCGATTCATTTGTTCCCAAACCCCTCCTTAGCGTGATGCTAATCTGTGCTGATTAGTT
The DNA here is from genome assembly GCA_903798205.1 of Danio tinwini. Taxonomy (NCBI): domain Eukaryota; kingdom Metazoa; phylum Chordata; class Actinopteri; order Cypriniformes; family Danionidae; genus Danio; species Danio tinwini. The sequence goes on along the minus strand of CAIGQZ010001492.1, from coordinate 2,948,094 downwards.
TGATGACCCAGTCTGTTGTCGACTGCGTTCAGCATGAGACAGTAAGAGACACCCACCATGGCTTATCAACATTTTTTTAGTCAGAGTGCATAGTGTATGTGTAAGCCCAGTGAAGGAGTGCATAAACGAATTACAGTTTAACACCAGCATATTGCTCTATTCTTAACTATAAGTAAAAACAGTGAGACACATTCAGTATTAATTCACACAGCGGCAAAAGCTGAACTATTTTGAAACTTGACCACTGCACGTGTGTAGGAACAGCTGACAGTGGCCATAGCAACGACAAATGGCAGTGGATCGCAAGCTCACAAACGCATTTAAATCCGTAAACAAATCGGCACGTGTCACGTTTTCAACGTGGCTTTAGACGCGATATGAGAATATAAAGAGTTAACCAGATACAGTACAAGCAGTTACAAGTAATAATACTCAATTAAATACATAATTTGGAGGACACACTTGTTACTTACACTTGTGAACTGGAGGAAGAAACTGATCCATGAACTGTGTACTGTAAAGTTCCTGCCAAGCTCTGACAAAGTCCCATACATCAGTAGTCTTTTCTGATCCTTCCTTTAACAAACGAATCCCCCATTGTAAGCGTGTAGATTGCTGAAGCACTCATCAGAAAAGTGACGGGAACACAGCACAAGGCTGTAAAATAATTCTGAGGTATAACTCTTCACAGCTTCATCTTTGAGTAGGGAAAATAAAACTAACTTTCCCTCACACTTCAGAGCACAGCGTCTACGCTACTTGATTCAACTGGGATCTGCTACAATGTTTGTCTTCCTCTTTTTCTTTCTACAGTGTTTGTGGGCGGGCCGGGGGTTTTAATTTTCCCGGGTCTGCGCATGCAACAAATGGGCGGAGTTTGAGTTCTGTATCAATGTCATGCTGACTCTTTACCGCAGCGATTCATTTGAACCACTATGAGTTGACTCTTTTATAGATGAATCAATAGTTTTACACACGGCGCACTTTCAGATTTTAGCCTTAGCTGGATATTTTACTTCACTTAGAGCTGCATGGAAGGTCATTCTCAAAACCCCATAATAGGGGCTCTTTAAAAAAGCACCAATACTAACTTTTTTCTTGAGAAAGAAAACTAAACAATGTAACATATTAAATAAAAAATAACTGAATAACATGCGCAAAAAAGACAACCAAACAATGATCAAAAATTATCTAATTAAATTATTATTAATTTATTCACTGTCCATTGATAAAAATATATATATATATATATA
>CAIGQZ010001492.1:2898483-2919351 GCA_903798205.1 Danio tinwini | reverse complement strand
AAAAAAAAAGGTCTGATTGTTATTATTTTTGCTCAGAACAAAGTGTTTGAAATGCATTTTCATCTTTGACCCATTACTTCATTTGGCCTTTGTTTATTTTCCAGGTCAGTATTATGCAGTATTCAGAGGATTTGTCTTTTCTTTACCATTTTAGTTCTGATCAAAATAAGCACAAAGTTCTTTCAGCGGCTTCTGATATTGACCAACAAACTGGTCAAGAAACCAACACGTTTGCAGCACTTGACAAAGCCAGGTACCTTACACCACAACAGACTTATTACAATCAATATATATATCCAGTGTATCCGGAAAGTATTCATAGCGCTTCACTTTTTCCACACAGCCTTATTCAGCTGATATACAGCCAAAATGGATTAAATTCATTTATTTCCTCAGAATTCTACATACAATACCCCATAATGACAATGTGAAAAAATATTTTTTTTACATTTTTGCTAATTTATTAAAAATAAAAACCTGAAAAATCACATGTACATCAGTATTCACAATTTTTGAAGTGAAGCTCTAAATTGAGCTCAGGTACATTCTGTTTCCACTGATCATTCTTGAAATGTTTCAGCAGCTTAATTGGAGTTCACCTGTGGTAAATTCAGTTGATTGGACATGATTTGAAAAGGCATACACCTGTCTATATAAGGTCCCAGGGTTGACAGTGCATGTCAAAGCACAAACCAAGCATAAAGAATTGTCTGTAGACCTCAAAGACAGGATTATCTCGAGGCACAAGGCTGGAGAAGGTTACAAACAAATTTCTGCTGCTCTGAAAGTTCCAATGAGCACAGTGACCTTTATCATACGTAAGTGGAAGATTTTTGGAACCAGCAGGACTCTTCCTAGAGAATCAGAATCAGTTTTTTTGCCAAGCTTTACACACACAATAAATTTGTTCTGGCAACAGAAGCTTCCAGTGTACATAAAGTGACAAGTGACAACACAAAATTAAATATGAGAAAAGAAAAAGGCAATAAACATTAAACAGAGATGCAATAAGTCAAAAATATCTGGATGTTGAGTTGTATGTACAGATATGCTGTGAATATACAGGTTATAAGGTGCTGTGTACTAATGCGAATGGAGAAAGTATTGCATTGTATATTGCTATAAGGTGCTGTGTACAAGTGTGTATGAGAAAGTATTGCACGTTTATGCACAGTAGGAGAATATTTAACTGTTCATGAGGTAGATGGCCTGAGGAAAGAAACTTTTCCTGTGTCTGGCTGTTTTTGTGCTTGGTGCTCTGTAGCGCCGACCAGACAGTAACAGTTCGAACAGGTAGTGTGCTGGGTGCGAGGCGTCCAGAGTAATTTTGTGAGCCCTTTTACTCACTCTGGAAGAGTACAGTTCTTTAAGTGTAGGAAGGGTAGTGCCAGTGATTCATTCAGCAGTCCGGACTATTCACTATAGTCTACAAAGGTCGGTTTTGGCAGCTGAGCTGAACCAGATGGTGATTGAAGTGCAGAGGATGGATTGGATGACAGCTGAGTAGAACTGTACGAGCAGCTTCTGTGGCAGGTTGAACTTCCTCAGCTGACGAAGAAAGTACAGTCTCTGCTGGGCTTTCTTCACAATAGAGTCTATGTGAATGTCCCATTTCAGATCCTGAGAGATGGTGGGGCCCAGGAACCTGAATGACTCAACTGCAGCCACAGTGCTGTTCATGATGGTGAGTGGGGGGAGTGCAGGGAGTTTCTCCTAAAGTCCACTATCATCTCCACTGTTTTGAGTGTGTTCAGCTCCAGGTTGTTGTGTCTGCACCATAAAGCCAGCCGCTCCATCTCCTGTCTGTATGCAGACTTGTCGCCGTTCCGGATGAGGCTGATAACAGTAGTGTCATCAGCAATCTTCAAGAGCTTAATAGAGGGGTCTTTTGCGGTGCAGTTGTTGGTGTACAGGGAGAAGAGCAGTGGGGAGAGAACACATCCCTGGGGGGCACCAGTGCTGATAGTGCGGCTGTCGGATGTGATTTTGCCCATTCTGACTAGCTGTTGTCTATCTGTCAGAAAGCTGGTGATCCATTGACAGACAGAGCTAGGGACAGACAGCTGGGTCAGTTTGTTCTCGAGCAGTGATGGGACAATGGTGTTAAAGGCAGAACTGAAGTCCACAGACAGAATCCTTGCATAGTTCCCTGGTTTGTCCAGATGTTGTAGGGTATAATGTAGTGCCATGTTGACTGCATCATCCACAGACCGGTTTGCTCTATAGGCAAGCTGCAGGGGGTCCAGCAAAGGTCCAGTGATGTCCTTCAGATATGCTTGCTCTTTCGAATGACTTCATGGCCACAGATGTTAAGGCAACAGGTCTGTAGTCATTGAGTCCTGTGATCTTTGGTTTCTTTGGTATTGAGATGATGGTGGAGCACTTGAAGCAGGATGGAACTTTGCGCTGTTCCAGTGATCTGTTGAAGATCTGTGTGAAAATGGGAGCCAGCTAGTCAGAACAGGTTCTCAGACAGGCTGGTGAAACACCATCTGGACCTGGTGCTTTTCCTCTCTTCTGTTTGCTGAAGATCTGATGCACATTATCCTCACTGATCTGAAGTGCCGGGGTGGAGAAGGAGATGGCTGGAGGTGTTGATGGCTGTGTAGGGAGACGGTCCGGGCGGTTGTGAGGTGTCTGGTCAGAGGTGTCAAATCTACAGTAGAATATATTCAGCTTGTTTGCAAGTTGTTTGTTGCTGTCGATGCTGGGGGGACGGTGTTTTGAAGTTGGTGATGTCTTTCAGGCCTTTCCACACTGATGCAGGGTCGTTGGCAGAAAACAGGTTTTGCAGCTTTTTGGCATAGCTCTTCTTTGCCACACTAATCTCCTTTGTCAGTGTGTTCCTGGCCTGATTGTACAAAATCCTGTCCCCACTCCTGTAGGCATCCTCTTTGGCCTGACGAAGCTGTCTAAGTTTTGGTGTGAACCATGGTTATCATTGTTAAATGACAAGTAGGTCCTGGTAGGGATGCATAACTCCTCACAGAAACTGATGTATGATGTTACAGTGTCTGTGAGTTTGTCCAGGACTGTGGCTGCAGCTTCAAAAACACTCCAGTCCGTGCATTTAAAACAAGCTTGTAAGACCTGCTCTGTGTCGTTGGTCCATCTCTTAACTGTCCTTAATACTGGCTTAGTAGTTTTAAGTTTTTGCCTGTAAGTTTGTATAAGATGAACCAGGCAGTGGTCGGAGAGTCCTAGAGCTGCTCTGGTGGCGGAGCGATATGCATCCTTTATTGTGGTGTAGCAATGATCCAAAATGTTATTGTCTCTGGTGGGGCATGTGATGTGCTGTTTGAATGTAGGCAGCTAATGTGTGAGTTTTGCCTGATTAAAGTCACAGAGAATGATAAAAACAGAGTCCGGGTGTCGTTGTTCAGTCTCTGTGATCAGATCAGACAGCTGTTGTAATGCTGTACTCACGTGTGCTTGCGGTGGAATGTAAACACCGATGAGAATGAACAAGGAAAACTCCCTTGGTGCGTAAAACAGCTTATAGATAATGAAGAGCACTTCCACATCAGGACAGCACATCTTCTTTAACACAGTTACATCCATACACCACCTTCTGTTGATGTAAAAACACGTCCCACCACCACACGTTTTACCCGTTGACTCCATATCGCGCTCTGCTCCGTACAGCTGAAAGTCCGGTAAGTGTAATGCGCTGTCTGGAATGGCTTCGTTCAGCCAGGTTTTTGTGAAACACAGCGCAGCAGAGTTGTTAAAGTTCTTGTTTTTGCGTGTGAGCAGAAGAAGAGCGGAGATTCGCCAGATGGATGCTAGGCAGCGGCGTTCTGAAGCCACGCTGTCTCAACCTGATGAGCGGAAATTTGCCAAAAGGCATCTGAAGGACTCTCAGACCATAAGAAGCAAAATTCTCTGGTCTGATGAGACTAAAATTGAACTCTTTGGAGTGAAAGCCAGGCGTTACGCGGCGCCACTCATCACCAGGCTAATACCATCCCTACAGTGAAGCATGTTGGTGGCAGCAACATGCTGTGGGGATGTTTTTCTGCAGCAGGAACTGGAAGACTATTCAGGATAGAGGGAAAGATGAATGCAGCAATGTACAGAGACATCCTGAATGAAAACCTGCTTCAGAGTGATGTTGACCTCAAACTGGGGCAACGATTCATCTTTCAGCAGGACAATGACCCAAAGCACACCGCCAAAATATCAATGGAGTGGCTTTAAAATAACTCTGTGAATGTCCTTGAGTGGCCCAGCCAGAGCCCAGATCTAAATCCTATTGAACATCTCTGGAGAGATCTGAAAATGGCTGTACACGTTGCTTCCCATCCAACCTGATAGAGCTTGAGAGGTACTGCAAAGAGGTATGAGCAAAAATTCCTAAAGACAGGTGTGCCAAGCTTGTGGCATCATATTCAAAATAATAAATTGCTGCCAATGGTGCATCAACAAAGTATTGAGCAAAGGCTGTGAATACTTATGTACATGTGAATTTTCAGGTTTTATTTTTAATAAATTTGCAACAATTTCGAAAAATCTTTTTTCACATTGTCATTATGGGCTATTGTGTGTAGAATTTTGAGGAAATAAACAAATTTATTTCATTTTGGAATAAGGCTGTAACATTAGAAAAAAAATTGGGGGGTGTAATTCAGTACATCATATTTTGAAAAAGAATATTTTAATAAATTTCTTAGTGAATATGGGCAATGTATTTTGGTGTAGTTAAACAAAACTGATTTATTAAACAAATATTTATTAAAATAATATTTTAGCCACCAAACATATTTAGAATTTGACAGATAATACAATTAAATTAAAGGAAATATTGCAAAATTACAATCTACAAAATTTAAACAAAATATTTCATTTTTTTGCTTCTCTTGATTTTTCCTCTTATTTAAATTTGTATTTAATATTTTTCCTATAACATATACTAGTTTACTAGAGCACAAGTTTACTAGTTTACTAGTTAGGTGTACTAGTTTTTAAACCGTTATCGTAAGTTATTTTGTTAGATAAGCTCCGGATTTGGCTTTATTACTGACTAATCTAATGTGTATGCACAAATATAATATTGTATAGCTTCCTTATAAAAATATGAATTTAAAAGGTAGATTTGTGAAGGGTGTAGATTTGTGAGCATATGCTGAGCACTGTGTGTGTGTGTATATATATATATATATATATATATTTGTTACTTCTTCAGAGAACAGGCTTTCCTATTAGAAAACGGTGGGCGTCCAGGTGCCACAAAGGTGCTGGTAGTGGTGACGGATGGAGAATCTGCTGATGGGTATAGAGGTCAAGAGGTCATTAAGAAACTTGACAGAGATGGCATCATTCGCTTTGGAATTGCTGTGAGTCAGAGATCTGCATGAAAATTGCAACATATTAGATAGAAACCTATCAAAGGAAATGATTATTTACATAAGATCTGAGAGAAAACATGTTGTAAAATTACATGAGTAATGAGATGGAACACAAACTATTTTACTGAAAGAATACTGCATTGTTCCATAGTAATTGTTCCATAGCTAATTCCATAGTAAAGTGCTTAATTTAATACAATGCAGACATAACTTCATTTTTTGAATGTCTTAATTTAATCAATTTTATTTTTCGTTAAAAGTTTAGATCAACCAAAAACAAAAATGCTGTGATCATTTACTCACTTATATGTCATTCCAAACACATATGACTGTTATTCATCTTCAAAACACAAATCAACAGCCAATCAATCCCGAATGTTCCAAAAAATGTTTTTTTTTAATTCCTGGATGACAGAAAACAGAGTTCATTACTTAGTTAGTCAGCATTGTTTCAGTAATTATAGTATTAAAATAGTATTGAACCAACAATAACAATGTTCACAATATTTGTTTGGGGTTGCAAAGATTTTGTGTATAAGTATTGTTTACTTTTATCATCAAGGACACGTTATGTTAATCAAAATATCAGTAAAGGTGTTTATAATGCTTGAAAATATTACTATTTGAGGAACATAAATCTCTTATATTTCACTAATAATCATCATTTGTGCTCCAAAGTTGCACAAAAGTCTTATGGGTTTGGAACTACATGAAATCAAGTAAATAATCACAGGATTTTAACCTTTTTATTTTTAAATGAACTAAATTATACAAACCTTGTACTGTACATAATTGAATCTAATTACATTTACACAGATTCTGAAGGAAAGTGCCAATATTCAAAAATTCGTTGAGGAAATTGAACTGATCGCTAGCACCCCGACAGAAAACTACATGTTTAATGTGTCTTCAGAAGGAGCTCTCATCGACATCACAGCAACTCTGGGTGAAAGAATCTTTAACATTGAAGGTAAATCATATGAATTTTACTAATTATTTAATAAAAGCTGCTCACATTTTCATTAAAAAGCTTTAAAACAGGTTTGACATATTAATATGATAATGTTTGATTTGAGGAACCGGTCAAGGCCAGGAATTTCAATTAGAGATGTCCCAAGTTGGATTCAGCGCACATCACACCTTTAAAAAGGTACAAATAATCTTTTCAGAATTATTCATTTTAACAAGTAATGTGACTGCCCAGCTAACAATTTTAGGTTCTAAAATGTTCCAGTTAATATATATACTATTATTATTTTTTATGTTTTTAAACTGTTCAAAACATCCATGTAATAATGTTATTTTTTGATTATTTGCTGCACCCACTTCGAATATTATCACTGGATTAAATGGGCGTTATCAGTGGTTATCAGCTGATAGATATGGGCCAGTTGGGGCCTTCTGCACCTACTGGTAGGCTCAGAAGGCTGTTATGATCCATCCACCTGGTTAATCAGCTATACTAATAGAGAAGACTCCAGATCTGTTTTTATATTACTGTGACAGTTATGTTTAGGGTCGGGGTAGGGGTAGACGTTAATAAAATACAATTAATGGGAAATTTAATAAATAATATAAATAATTCTCTCAGCCGTATGGGATCTATGGCTGATTAACCATGTGGATGGATGATTACAGCCTTCTGAGCCTACCAGTATGCGTAGAAGGCCCCTACTGGCCCATATCTATCAGCTGATAACCATTGATAACGACCATTCAATTATGTGATAACATTCGAATCGGCTGTTTAATGCTATTCTAATGTTTCCATAACGTTTTAGTCTCATGTTACATTAATGTTCTCAAAATGTTTTTAAAACATTATCAGAACATTTCATCAACATTATATTAATGGAATGTTTCACTAACATTCTCTGTATGTTAGAAAAAAATTATTGTGGAAAATGTTCAAAAGATCACAGTTTTTTAGATGTTACATGAATGTTATAAGAACATTATTAAAATGTTTTTTTAAGTTCCAATCTCATCATATCAATATTCTCAACACATTTTTAAAACACTATTAGAAAATTCCATTCACATTTCTTTCACAAGATTTTTTTTTCAAGCAACATTTCCAGAAATGTTCCAAAAACATTATTTTAATAACTTTATGTGCTAACATTTACAGTACACAATTTTTAAGGAACATTACTTAATGTTCTAAGAACGATCCCTGTTAGCTGGGTAATCTCCAGTCTACCAAACTGAGTTACAAGAAATTAAGAAGCTGCCATTTTGTCCTTCAGAATGAGATTATGCTTGGTGCTGTTGGTGCGTATGGATGGACTGGAACAGTTGTCCATCAAACAGCCCATAAATCACAAATTTTCCCAAAAAATGCTTTTGAGAAAGTCCTGAATGACAGAAACCACAGTTCATTACTCGGTGAGTCATTTTTGTGTCAGAAATAAAATACTAGTATTGAAACTGAAGTATTTGTTTCACCATCAGTAGCATGGTTACAGTATATGTGGTTATGTTCACAATACTTCAAAATCCTACAAACAATAATTTAAATTCTTCTCATTTTGATTATTTCACACATTCAGGCTACTCTGTGAGCTCTGTGACTGACAGCGCATCTGAGTATTATGTGGCCGGTGCTCCTCGTGCTGTTCACAGAGGACAGGTTGTAGTTTACAGCATTAACAGCCAGAAACAGGCCGTCGTCATAGACTCTCAGAGAGGAGATCAGGTACGCTTGACCTTTAATGATCTTCAGCTTCATTAAACTGTGAAATGTAATGTCATTTATTTCTGTGGTTTGCAGATTGGCTCTTATTTTGGCAGTGTTCTCTGTCCTGTGGATGTGGACGCTGACGGTGTGACAGATCTGTTGCTGGTCGGAGCTCCGATGTACATGAGCGAGGAGAAAACTGAAACTGGACGAGTCTACATGTTCTCCATTACCAAGGTGAGATTTACTGTCCGTGATGTTTACATAATCTTCAGTAAAAGGCAGATCCTAAAAGTTTGACCTCATGTTGTTCTCAGGGCGTTTTAAGCAAGCAGGGGATTTTAGAAGGTCCCTCTGTATTTGAGAACGCTCGATTTGGGATGACCATCATTGCTGTGCCAGATCTCAACCTGGACGGCTTCAGTGATGTGGTGGTTGGAGCACCAATGGAGGCCAATGGCCAAGGTGCCATTTACATCTACTATGGAGACAGAAAAAGCATCAGAAAGCAGAGCTCACAGGTAGAATATCATTTTAATTCCCTTAATAAAATTACTATTATAATTTCAAGGAAGTTAAACGTGCTGATAGTTTGGCATTCTAATGTTATCGTTTCATTTTTTCAAACATTTAAATATAATTTTATATTTTTATTCAATATAAAACACAAACAGAAGTGGTGATAATTAGAGAACAACTTGAAATGTCCTCCATTTTAAAATATTAACACTCATGAAACGTACAGTATATGTGTGTTAAGGCCAAAAGGTGTCTTAAAGGAGGCATAAAAAAGAAAATCTGGATCTACCTATGCAGAGCTAAATATTCAAAGTACAATACATGTTAATGACATAAAGTGAGCCTGAAACATCATTGTTTCCTCGTTCTCGTTTAAATCCTGTGGGTGTAAAAATCCTGGTGAAAAATAGGCCAATTTATGTAAGGTTATTAAACTTACTGTGTATGTGGGACTCTTATTGTGGAAAAAAAGATGTAATAGTTTGACCTTATTTGACAAGTCAAAGTTATTTCAAGCTGTAAAATGTTAGTAATTTTGTGATGTGACTTCCCACATGTTACATTCCCATTTTCCTTGTTTCTTTAATCATGGACACTGTCATTAACCCTTTTACTGAATTTGTTTTCTGCAGAGAATACTTGGAGCCAAGCTGGACCCAAAGATGCGTTTCTTTGGGCGCTCTTTAGATAGTCGTGAAGACATGAACAGAGACTCCATCCCTGATATTTCAGTCGGAGGTGAAGGGAAGGTAGTGCAGCTCTGGTGAGAGTCTTGTGTTGCCATTTAACTGGATATACTTACTTACTTACTTCTAGGGTCATTTATATTGGAGCTGATATTTAGCTGTATCACATTGGTGTTTTGTAACATCTAGTTTTTATAAGGTGGGTTGTAGGCCAATGCTAAACCCCCAACCTTGAGAACCAGGACATAAACACATACACTACAGACAATTTAGCTTACCCAATTCACCTACAGCACATGTCTTTGGACTATGGGGGAAACCAGAGCACCTGGAAAAAACTTACACGTTAACTGGATATAGTTCACTTCAAAACAAAGATTTGTTTTAAATGTATTCACTCTCAATGCACATTTTTCTTCAGCAGAACATTAACATGTGTTTTAGCTGTAACTTTGGCTCTTAGTGATTTATAAAATGAGAAAGTCATAAGCTACCATCACTTTGAGAATCAAAAAATATACAGGCAAAACAAAATTAGTACCTCCAAATGATGCATTGAGGTCTTATAAAGTGAATCAATCAGTCAAGAAATGGAACATTATTTCGATTATTACTTATATTACCCAAACTTGCTTGGTTTTGGGACTTGTGGAGCTGCACGTCGATAGATTTGCTCTTCAGTGTTTGGACTTTCAGCAACGAGAATTAAATTACACTAAACTGAACTAAACTGAATTTCAACTCTGAAAACTGGACTCACAAAGTTTCAATTTACTAGAACTTCTATGTTAAGCTGCTTTGAAACAACTTTTTTTGTAAAAGCACTAAATAAATAAAGATGAATTAAATTGAATTGAATTAAACATAATTCAAAGGGAACAAGCATCTTGTAACATAATGACATTTATCAAATTTGTATATTGCAAATAATGTCCAAACACTTTCACTGACCAATCATTTTGTTTCTTCAATGTACCCTCAAGAGGCCATTTATTTAGTTTTGCCAGTAGATTTTTTGACTCTCAAAGTAAAACCAGCTGTTGACTTGCATTTTATGGTTTATTATTTTCACCAAGAATCAAGTTTTAGCTAAAAATCATTCAGAAAAAAATTCACATCTTGGAAATCCTGGCTTTGAGTGGGTTTTAATTTTTGGTTGAACTATCCCTTTGCCAATTTGTTTATTGTAGACTGTGACGTTTATATAGTATTTGCGATCTCAGGTCAAGAGGAATTGCATCAGTCACAACAAGAGTCTCCTTCAACCCAGAGAAGGTCAGCATTGTGAATAAACCTTGTCTGTTTGGAGGAAAAATGGTGCCGTGTGTCACTGCCAAAGTTTGTTTCAGGTCGACATTTAAACCCACAGCTTTAGGTAAAGTAGGTAAGCCTGTCTCTGGTGAGTTTTATATCTCACATATCTTTAAAAATCCCAATAGAAGTCAATAGAAATGTTGTTTTTAAGATATCAAGTACAGCCTGATGCTGGATGCCGACCTGCAGTCATCGAGAGTCACTTCAAGAGCACAGTTTGAAAACAAAGACCGAACTATTCTGAAAGAAATCAGCATCTTGGACAGAGAGACTTGTGTGGATCATATTTTTTATGTGCAGGTCAGTTTTTGCCTCTCATTAAGTTCCATGCTGTTCATAGTAACTATAATCCACTGTATGCTCACTGTACCCCAGTTTTAGTTTATTTAAATGATTGAATATTCCTTTTTTTCTTCATGGTTTGATAGGAGACTCCTGATTTTATTAGTCCAATTGCTTTGCGTGTCAACATCAGTTCACAAGATTCAGACAACGGTCCAGTCCTGGATGCATTTCTGCCCACAGCATGGGAATTTTTTGTAAGATTCTTTCAAAGTTTAAAGTTGCAATAGGGATTGTTTTTAGAAAGATTTTTGTTCTGCTGCTTGGAAGTCTTTTCAAATCCTGATAGCAATCATTGAATTAAGTGGTCCAAAAGTATTTGTAAGTATTTTAATATTCTGTGGAAGAGGTAGGACCAAGAAAAGTTCACCCAATCAAATGTTCTGTCTCAACATTACGATAGATTGTCCTACTTGCCTGTCGAAAAATGTAATTGCTTACCTTTTACAGCATCAGCACGTTCTCAATACAGTACAGACAACCTACAGTACCTTGTTTTTTAAGCTTAGGGTTGTAATTACTAACTGTACTATACAATTTAGGTGAAATGGTGGCACAGTGGTTAGCACTGTTGCCTCACAGCAAGATGGTCACTGGTTCGAGCCTCAGCTGGGTCAGTTGGCGTTTCTGTGTGAAGTTTGCATGTTCTCCTCGTGTTGGCATGGGTTTCCTCTAGGTTCACCGGTTTCCCCCACAGTCTAAAAAAATGCGGTACAGGTGAATTGAAAAAAACTAAATTGGCTAATAATTAGTGTATGTTACCTGTACTGAGTTGCAGCTGGAAGGGCATTCACTGTGTAAAAGATATGCTGGATAAATTGGTGGTTCGTTCCGCTGTGGTGACCCCTGATGAATAACAGGACTACGCAGAAGGAACATAGATGAATGAATTATACAATTTTCTCTCTGTGAAAAATACATGGTGAAAGGACATTGTAGCTGTTTTTGTTGCTTGCGGCTTTAAGTGCAAATGAGCTGGTTCTCCCCGCCCACCATTTGCACATGCATGACTCACAATAGTATGTTACTGCACAACCGGAGAGGCTGAAATGCATTTCTAGTACATGGTGATTGGGTTTAGGATGAGGGGTGGAGTAGGATAAGGCCATATAAATAGGGGTCCTAGAAATGCGGCCCTTGAAATGTGGTCCTGTAATTGCAGTCTTTTCAGTTGTGCTCTGTTGCATCAGGTTAGATAAACAGCAGTCAGTGACAGGGACAGACACAAATGAAGCAGAGATCCAGTTTATGAGTCAAATGGTATTGTAATGATGTTGTCTAGTGCACCTTTATGCATTCAGGAGACATGGCTTTGGATGGCGATTTGTATGGTGGGATATAGTGCTATCAGGCTAAGATTAGCATTTTCCAAGATTTCCTATTTTACCTTTAATTGAGGACATCAATATATCCAATGCTAATTTATTTAAGGTTTATAAACATAAATTTTTATAAAAGTGTATTTCTCTTTTCTCAGGTCCCTTTTGTAAAGGATTGTGGCTCTGATGATAAATGTACCTGTGACCTGAAGCTGACTGTAAAAGCTGTTAATGTGCCAAGGTAACCTCACAGGCTGCTCTATAAACTACATGAAGAGGCAGTTTACTCTTAAAATGTATATAATCATTATTACATTCAAAGCATATAATCACTTTAATGTTCAGACAAATGGCTCCTCTTAGTACAGTGACAGTAAATGACTTTCAACAATGGCTTGTTTTAATCAATGTGAAGCTTAAATAAATAAAACAAATCAATATAGGCTAGATGAAAAAATGTAAATGGCATAGTAATTATTACTAATAGCACTAACGTAAATAGTAATTCTAAAAAAGTTAGCATAAAATCAAAATTTACAATGACGTTTACATGGATATCAGTAATCAAATAATTTGCTTTAATCTGATTAAGACAATAATTTGATTAAGGTGTTTATATAAGTTACTTTTTGAACGTTCTTTCCATGATCCTGTTTAACATGTTATAGCAAATAGTTCGATTAACGTCATTGCTATTCCATTTCCTCCGGAGTTTCAGGTAATTTCGGGCATTTCATTATTTATTTATTTATTTTTTACTTTTACTGTAGTTCGACAGGTTCACTTTCATTCAGGAACATTTCTTTCATGCCCCCGCGTGACAAACTGAGGTATTGGATGCACGTATGAAGTAAGGATTGCTTGTGGCAAAAAATGCTTAGCCACACCCCTCCAAGCATGAAAACTGAGGAGCACAAAAATAAAAGCCCGCCCCATTCTCAATATTTTATTTTAGTTGGAACTGCAACAAAATTTGGTTCACGCAGACTGTCAGACTGGTTTATGATACAGGATTTTACTGTCACTTTAAGCAACACAGGCTCATTCTGAAAGCGTAGCCCTACCCACATTTCTGGAGATTGAGAATTATGTAGCCAGAAGTATGTTTGGCTGCATTTTGTCTTTAAAACAAACGCTACAGGGCAGTATGACACAGGTTTTTTTCACTCTTGCCAGCTGACCGCTTACCTCCATATGGACGGTTTTTCCACTGTTACCAGTTTGTCTTGTTAGCTCACAGTGTATGTCAGCGGACATGAGACCCAAAGAGGAGTTGACCACGATGACGGGGTTTGAGTATGGCGAAGAATGATTCCAGAAAGCGGGTAAGACAAAAAACAGAAACCAAAAAATAAAATAAACAAGTAAATAACAGGGTGAGAATGTGGTAAAATCCGAAAAACATGGTAAAAAATTGGGTGAGGCATTTTCTTTTTCTGGATTGCTTTTTAAAATCTGTTGTTGGGTTTTAGGTTAGGGGGTTGGCGGGTCAATCAATGATTTTAAAACACTATTGGTAAGGTTTAGGGAAGGAGGAGTGTGGGTCAGTCATTCAGTCAGTCGACAGTCAATCGACAGCGACCTCTAGTGGATTTATGCGAGAACAGCAGGTGAGAATAGCACTCGCAAGAGAAATTTGAGATCTAAAAAAGCATACACAGCGACTTCTGGTGGATGCGTGGAAACAAAAACTGCAAAAAAAACTTGTTCCTGTGACGTATTTGGCATTCTCCAGAAATGTATATAGGAGTACATTGTCAGAATGAGCCTGGGTTGCCTTTAAGAGTTAACTAATAATACTATTATTAGTTAACTAGCCAATACTACTATTATTACAGTAAATAACCAGAATCCTGACTTATTCAGAAAGTTGTTGCTTTTGTTGCGTGTTGCAGCTCATCTTCACTTCTAGTCGGCCCTGACAGAAGAAGACTCCCCATCATGGTAACAGTAACCAACACAAAGGAAAATGCGTACAATACAAGACTGTCAGCAAACTTCTCGAGTAACCTGTTCTACGCCTCTTTTACACCGCCTGTATGGACATTTTCTATTCTCATAATTTTGCTTTAGTTTGTGTATTAGAAACTATATTGTTGAGTCTCTCTGTGTTTGCTTGCAGGCAAACAACATTGAGGTGAAATGCACTTCAAATTCAGGTTCACTCGACTGCCAAGTTGCATATCCAACCCTGCTACCCGGCCAGACGGTATGAGAAAAAATGTGTGTTTGTGTGTGTGAGAAAGCTTTTTGTTATCTTGAATAATTTCTTCTTGTCTCATCAGGTAACATTTGAGGTCAATTTTGACTTCAATCTGAATCAGCTACAGAAAAACGCTATTGTGAACTTTGAAGCACAAAGGTAAAAATGTTGTTTTAATACATTTCCTTTTTTTCCTCAGTTTGTTTGGCTTGTGAATAACCTAGTGTGATGTTTTCCAGTGACAGCGAAGAGGAAGTGACTTCTGATAACAAGGTCTCCCTCTCCATTCCAGTCCAGTATGATGCCGAAATCATCCTCACCAGGTCAGAGGTCAAACTAATATTAGATACAGCATATTAAATCATGTACATAATAAATAAAATCTATTCAATTGAAAATCTGTATTCTACAAATATTTTGTAGTCATATTTCACAATCTTATTGTTGTAATGTAATTTTGATCAAACAAATGTGATATATTTAAAATGAAATTGTAAAAAATACTTAGAATATATAATAACAATAATAATAATATTAATAATAACAATTATAATAATATAATGAATAATAATAATATAATAAATTAAATGACACAGTAAAAAAGTATTGAACACATGAAGAAAGGAAGATAGAAAGCATAGAAAAGCCAAGACAGCAGCTGAAATCTCTCAGTAGTTATTCAGCCTTGTCAATGTAAACTGCATTACCAGAGGATGAAGATAAAGCCAGGGTGGGGATTTGAGCAAGACAATGACCCTAAACTCAGCCAATGAAACTCTCAACTGTTTTCAGAAAAGAAAATAAAGTTGCTAGAATGGCCCAGACAATCTCCTGACTTAAATTAAATAGAAAATAAAATCTAAAGATCAGAGTTCATAGGCGAGAGCCAAAGAATAGTCAAGATTTTTAGACTTTGTTGAAGTCTGGGAAAAATTCTACCTGAGCCATGTATGCGACTCCATTCTCCATACAAGTATTAAATACATTCAGTAGTTCAGTACTTTCTCCTTGCGTCATTTCATTGTTATTGCACAACAACATTTTTAATTCTGAATGTTTTGTTTGTTTTATTATGGTAGCTTGAGAAAGCCAACATACTGTTATACTACATACACTTATTATTATTCTTCCGCTTCTTCTTCCTCTTTTTAGACTATTTTAAGAATGCATCTCCTCCTTGACCATTCATACTACAACCACCAAACTAACTCTAAACCTCCAAACTATACTGAATTAAGTTGATCAGTCAACTGATCCGACTTACGGTTTTCCAAGAACTGTGCGAGAAAAGTTCTGTTGACTTAACATTACTCCAAACTTTGTGACATTATAACTTTGCACCAGACTGTCATACAAACTTAAGGTTGTCATTTAACTCAGACTACCAATCTGACAATCACTGATCACCTTTCAGCTTACTAGCCACACTCTAGCAACCACTTACGGCACCCTAGCAACTGTCCCATAGACTCCATTGTAAAAAAAAAAAACTGCCATTGCATTACCAATCCATACTAATGACATACTAACAAACATACTAACATATTTGCAACATGCTAATTCATATTATAAACATACTAGCAACATGCTAATTCATACTAAATTAATGCTAACAGCATGCTAGTTTATACTAGAAACATGCTAGCAACATGCTAAATCATATGAGAACCATGCTAATTTATGTTTGTAACTGCCTAGCAACTACTCCAAACACCTTAGCAACCGCCTAACAACACCTTAGCAACCACCTAGCAACCACTCAGAACACCTTAGCAACCACCTAGCAACACCTTAGTAACCACCTAGAACACACTAGTAACTGCCTAGCAGTGCCTTAGCCACCACCTAGAACACCCTAGCAACCACTGAGAACACCTTAACAACCACCTAGCAACGCCTTTGCAACCAACTAGAACACCCTAGCAACCACCTAGCAATGCCTTAGTAACCACTCAAAACACCCTAGCAACCGCCTAGCAACACCTTAGCAACAACCCAGAAAACCCTAGCAACCCCCTAGCAACACCTTAGCAACCACTCAGAACAACCTAGCAGCCACCTAGCAGCGCCTTAGCAACCACCTATAACACCTTAGCAATGCCTTTGCAACTATACAGAACACCCTAGCAACCGCATATCAATGCCTTAGCAACCACTCAGAATACCCTAGCAACCACTTAGCAACACCTTAACAACTACCTGGAACACCATAACAACCACCTAGCAAACAACCACTTAGCAAACAACCACCTAGCAAACAACCTCAAACAATTAGCCTAGCAACCACTCAAAACACCTTAGCAACCACTTAGCAATGCCTTAACAACCAGTCAAAACACCCTAGCAACTGCCTAGCAACCACTTAGAACACCATAGCAACCACCTAGCAAAACCTTAACAACCAGTCAAAACACCCTAGCAACTGCCTAGCAACCACTCAGAACACCATAGCAACCACCTAGCAAAACCTTAGCAACCACTCAGAACACCCTATCAACCGCCTAGCAAGAAACATGCCGATCCATACTAGAAACATGCTGACCTATATGCATAGATATTTAGATTAGATGTTGCCTACCCTGTTGTTGTCTATTGGAAGGAATGTGTCAATAGAGCCGCCATTTTAGTACAGGGTAGCAGCCCTTTGAAATTAATGACCAAGGTGCAATGGAGGACTGTGGCCTTTCAGAGCCAGAGATATACACATATACACATATCTATGATCAGGAGTTTTCCCCGGTGGTCTGTATGCAAATATTTTTTTAAATTACGAAAATTATAATTTTACATCAGTTTTCTACATCAATGGATAAGTAACCGCATGGGCATTGCTGACAAGGAGCATGTGTTTGTGTGCTTGGGAATGTATTATCCTCCCTCCCTGTTTAATTTGATCTAATCCGTGTCCTGAAACACACCCTTGCTTCCACTTCTCATTCTAACAGAGGGAGCGATTCGGTTGTGAATGAATCTCCGTTATGAACGACTCGTTCTCTTAGCCGACAATAATACAAGTTTCTAGCATTGCAGCATCTTGTTGTCATATTTCATTTACATTGTTTGCTTATTTTATTTAACAAAACTAGCATAAGCCTAGAAGTTAGTGTGAGTTGGTGCTACTTTGCCTTATGGTCAATGCAGTAGGTGACTGTATTATCATCAATAACGTTACTTGTTAAGCACAAAAGTTTGTAACATACAAAAACATAAACAACGAAATCTTACCTATGAAAAGTTCTGCCTTTGTGCTTTGTTTTCTTTGTTTGCTTGTTACTACACGTACAAAGTCCAGCATCTTCACATTGGCACACTGTCTTAACTAGCGCAGCTGAATGTCATTTGTCCTGGGAGCACTGTACAAATGTGGCGGTGCTATTGACACATGCTCAGGGTCCGTATGTGATATCTAGTGTATATATCTATGACATATACTGTATGTATTTCTCTCTCTATGCCAGCTGTTTCAAACATCTTATAAACTACTTCAATTCTTTAAACTTTAAAACTACTTCACACTTTCAGACGAGGATTTTTCAAGACACCATAAAGTTTGTCTATGATCTTAACGTTTCCAGTTTGAATGTTTGGCTTTTTTGCCAATAAGAAACCACCTAGCAATAAGAAAACACCTAAGCAATCTCATAGTAATGTACAGAAAACACCTTAACAAAGGCTGTGAATTTAATTATGAAGAAAAACCTGCGTATGAAAACTGTAGTCCCAGTTATTTTTTTGTTTATTTTTCAAGAGACATAAACTTGGATTTTTGCATGATTGGAGAAGAGGATCAAGTCAAACATAAAGTATCAAATTTTGATGACATTGGCCGAGAATTCAACATATCGTTAAGAGTGAGTCCAAAAATGTATATTTATTATTACTAAACATGAACATGTCTGAAGTTCCCACTAGTGTTTGCGGTGTAAATTATGCGACAGCAATTTGAAATGTTGTCTTTCTGCAGGTTTCAACTGGAACCTTCCCAGTAAATCAGGCTCATCTGAGAGTCTCACTGCCCACCAAAACCAAGAATGGAGATCATTTACTATACTTGACTGCAGTCAAAACATCACCTGTAAATACAATGCTCTAGCTGCTATAATTACTCTACACTTTCATCATCAAGCTGAACCAGCACATGATTGAACCTGTGTTTCTGATGTTCAGGCTGTAAATGTGCAATGTGACGACAGTCATCTCATTGACCCTCTGAAGATCAGAGAGAAAACACACACGGCCAGCTTCACTAAACAGAGCTTCAGAGGGACCACAGAACTGGTCAGTCTGTGTGTTAGACCATTTTTAATGTGGTGATGTCATTGGCCCATGAACATTTCCGACTTGTTGTTAAACTATTTCCTAACTGTAACAAGAGGCAATTGAATTATAACTTGATGTCAAAACAGCTGTCATAATATTATTTATCAATAGACTGATTTCACGCGTCCGCCATTAAAAAAGTGAAATCGAGGCTGCGGTGGGAAGAAACCTGGAAGTATAGCCTGAGTCACACAGGAATGTTGTGTACCTTGCTGTATGTCTTATCAGTGATGAGAAAGCGACACAAATATTCTTCCGAGGGACCCGAAGGTCCGTTCTGAATGGAAAGTGAAAATAAAACGGGATATCGGACCTCATTTTTAGCTAAAAAAATGTTTTAGCTGCCATTTATCAAACTCAAGTTAATGAACTGATTCTTTCACTATATTAGACCTGTCAAGATACTGAATTTTGTTACTGAAATTTATAAAAAAAACCCCGTCAATTTCCCACTAACATAAGCACTGTTAAACGCAATATCGCTGATTTGCCATGGTGTTCACGCGCTCAACAGAAAGAACTGTGATTGGCCATGGAGGTCGTCAGTTCACAGCACTTCACCGCTGTTTACCCAGTGAAAACACAGACGAGCGATCCGCTGATTACTCGGCCGATCTTTGCGGCTTTAAAACACTCCACTGTTCGTCCATCTGTGTTTGCACTCAGTGAAGTGCAGTGAACTGATTACCTTCACGGCCAATCACAGTCATTTCTGTTGAGCACTGGTGAATATGGCAAATCAGCTGCTTAAGAACGCGCTCGGCGGTGCGTAAATGTTAGCAAGAGATGGACTTTTTTTTTTTATTCAGTACCGGGACAACACTATTACAGACAACACGAGGGTGTGCTACAGAGGACTGCGTTGTTTTATCGCTCGCCAGGTTACATAGGCTGAAGCAAGCAGGGAAGCCCCCGCTGTGTTTACCTGCTTCCACGAACTGAAGCCCAGGAGGAGAGATTGTGATGTTGTTTGATGCCTAATATGCTTTTCATTGTTCAAATGAAACTGAACTGAATGATATTAAAGCGATGTTTACACCATATCTGCGTTTTGAAATCGCGACAACAGCTAGAGGTTTATAGTCCACAGCATGTTATTGCAATTTTTATAGTGCTGATCCTATACTTCCGGGTTTCTTCCCACCGCAGCCTCGCTTTGGTTCTTTAAAATGGCGGCAGAGTGAAATAAGCGTATAGGTAGACTTTTTTGGATTCTTTGAAGTGATGGAAATGAAAACATAAAACAGGAAATACGTTAAGACCATTGGTATTGTTTGCATGCCTCAAAATGGTCTGTAATATAATACAGTATGTGTGTTCTTGCACCTGCAGTACATATAATATCTTTCAATGGTTTGGTATGAGTATGCTGTTGTGGCCTAATATATGTACAGAAACACAGATGGAATTGCAGTCATATACATTGAGTTTAATGTGTAATGTCCAGTGGTGGAAAGAGTACTGAATAATCATACATCATAATTTACACTACTTAAATGTAGTGCAAGTAGAGTAAAAGTATCTGTTGTAAATATTACTCAAGTATGAGTAAAAAGTAGCCCTTTTAAAAGTACTAAAGTGTAGTGCTTAGTGAGTATTAATTACACTGTGAAAAGCTGATGAGTTTACATGCAGTTAACATTCTTTAGTGCATTTAGTTATTTTCCTAAATTCCTTCCTTCCTTTGTTTGCTCTGTCCTTCCTTTATTCATTTGTTTGTTTGTTTTTTTCCTTCATTCGTTTGTTTATTTCCTTCGTTTCTCCCTCCATTCGTTCGTTCATACTTTTGTCTCTTCTTTTTTAGGTTCTTTGTTCATTCAGTTATTCATTTATTCATTCGTTCTTTCCTTCCTTCGTTTGTTCAGTCCTTCCTTTATTCATTCGTTTGTTTGTTTTTTCCTTCATTTGTTTTTTTCCTTCATTTATTTCTTTCTTTCCTTTGTTCCTCTCTCCATTTGTTCGTTCTTTCTTTTGTTCCTTCCTTTATTTGGTCCTTTGTTCATTCATTCATTTATTCATTTATTCCTTCCTTCCTTCGTTTGTTCTGTCCTTCCTTTATTCATTCGTTTGTTTTTTCCTTCATTTGTTTGTTTTTTTTCCTTCATTCATTTGTTTCTTTCCTTCAGTCCTCCCTCCA
>CAIGQZ010001492.1:2863517-2888530 GCA_903798205.1 Danio tinwini | reverse complement strand
AATACTGGTTACACTAATTGACACAAACCAGTTACACCACCTGACAGTGTTGCCTCAACAGCCAAAGATGACTGTTTGTTGAAGAAATTGACAATTAAAATCAATTAAAATTAATAAGGACAGTCAACAATTTCAGCTGAAGTGATTTTGAAGTAATTTCTTTTAAATGCTGACCAAAATGTCTGACAACAAGAAATCATCATGGTGATGAACAATGTACTCATGTCTCATATTGTAATGACAGTTGTTGTAAAAAAAAAAAAATAACTGATGGATAGAAGAAGAGAACCCAGTCCAGGAGACTCGAAACAAGCAGAATTCCTTTATTGAGACATGTTGGTTAATCTGCAGTCATACAGCGTCTTCAAGAAGTCCATGTGTCTGCAGGAGCCTACTGGAGGTCTGCAGTCTGCTAGTTTTATCACAAGTCTGATTCGAGATAAAGATGTCCTGTCTATATTGTCTTCTTAGGAGGAGGGGAGATGGCTAAACAAAGCATGCATATTAGGTATTGGATTAACCAGCATATAGGTGTTAGAAACCTGCCACACAAGTTCATCAACAAAAGGGGTTTCTTTGGCCTGAAAGTATCACCCGAAAACAAGGCTGAGTGGTTAAAACCTGCCCATAGCATTTGCATCACATTGTCTCAGCCAGTGTCAGAAAGACAAAGGTTAAAGGGCACATAGGTTACCACTTTTTCCAGATTTAATATAAGTCTTTTGTGTCTCCAGAATGTGTCTGTAAAGTTTCATCTCAAAACACCTATCAGATTTTTTATTATACCTGTAATAAGTTTTTTTTTTTGTAGCATTTAGCAGAAGCTAGCCGTTTTTGTGTACTGTTTCCACGTGCCTGGCAGCGGCTCCCTCGGCTGCGTCAGACAACAGACTAACACGAAGGAACAAGATCTCACGTAACATTTGTGAGGTAAAACAACTGTAAGAACTTTACCAATGAGTATTTGATGCATGTTGTGGAGTTGCAAGGATGAGTCACACACAATGTCGTTAAAAGTTCACGCACACACACAAATACACACTCACACACACACAGCGCTGACAGGCACACACAGACAGTGCACGTTTAGCTTTGCACTGTTTTTGCACGCAAATGTGACAGAATACAGGTTACTATCCACTGCTGTATGGATGTCTGTTGTTAATGTACAAAATAAACCTGATTTAAAGTCCACAAACTGGGATTGAAGCATCTTTTATGATTGTTCTGACACGCGGCTGTGTTGATGAAGTAAATCGCTGTAATTTATTACACACATGCACTGTTTTTAAACTTGTAAAACTCACTCTTGATCACATTTGATGATGATTGATGTTTCTAGCAAACTGAACAGACCTTTTATTTATGGTTGCTTAGTGTGCTCACGTCCTGGTCCTGTGTCTGGTTGATATGATTATACACGTTACTACGGAGACATGTTAATACGCAGCTGTCAATCAATTCGGTGGGCGGGGGGACCGCACTCCTACGTCAAGTTGTGGTTGGTCTCAAAACCGCTTCAATTGGTCCACCGTTTTTATGTTGTTAAATTGAAAAAAAAGGACTGGGTGTGTTTATATCACCCCAATATGACGGTCTATACACCATACATACACATATGTCTGTCCAAACAGCTTGAAAAGTAGATTTTTCACCATAGGTGCCCTTTAATGTCTTTCATAGCTGGGCTGTTAATGAAATGATGACCAAAGAATATAACTTTTCAGTTAAATGTAGATTATTGTTCATTTGAAACTAGATTATATAAGTTTATTATTTTCACACAGTTAAGGAACAATATCTGAGGGGGGTGGGATTGTCATTGACAAATGTGTTCAGAACCATGAAACCAAGTTGTTGAACTTTAATACATAAAGTAATACCATCCTTTACATCAAATGTGTGGCACTCATCAATAGAATTATAACAAACTAAAGAAACATGTTTAGAATTTAGCACATTTTCCAATAGACTGTTTCTTTTCAGTTGTTTAAAGTAAAATAAAAATAAATCTCGTTGTTGCCTCTGTGCTGGGATAAAGGCCAATTTTTGCAAACATACACGACCGACCGACAACAAAACAAGGAAAACCTTTTTCATGAGTGTTTTCCTAGCTTATCCACAACCTATTTATTTTATACAGTTAAAGTCAGAATTATTAAACCCCCTGAATTATTAGCTCCCCTGTTTATGTTTTTCCCCAATTTCTGTTTAACAGAGAGCAGATTTTTTTCCAACACATTTCTAAACTAATTTCTATGATGACAGTAAATAAAATTTTACTAGATATCTTTAAGACACTTTTATACAGCTTAAAGTGACATTTCAGACTTAACTAGGTTAATTAGGTTAACTAGGCAGGTTAGGGTAATTAGGCAAGTTATTGTATAATGATGGTTTGTTCTGTAGACTATCGAAAAAAAATTAGCTTAAAGGGGCTAATAATTTTGACCTTAAAATGGTTTTAAAAAAATGCTTTTATTCTAGCTGAAAAAAACAACAAATATGACTCTTTTAGACATCATTTGGGGGGAAAAATTAAAGGGGGTTTAATAATTCTGATTTCAACTGTAGATAAATTCATTTGTTTAGCAACTTCTGACTTCTTCTTCACAACTTTTCATCATTAAAGTTCCTCCGAGTCACCTCCAGTTGTTAATAATAATAATACAACAACAGGGAGCGCATCAAGTATGAAAACCTCCAAAACTTAAGGCTGTGTGCACTGTTTAACAGAGAGAAGATTTTTTAACACTTTTCTAAACATAATAGTTTAATTTACTAAATTCTAATAACAAATTTTTTCCGTAGTCTTTCTTTCCGTAGCTTAAAGTGACATTTTTATTAAATTTTATTAGGTCAATTAGGCAAGTAAGATTTATTAAGCAAGTCATTGAATAACTGTGGTTTGTTCTGTAGACAATCAAAAAAATATTTAAGAAGGCTAACAATATTGACCTTAAAAACTGTTTAAACATTTTAAAAACTGCTTTTATTCTATCCAAACTAAAAGAAATGAGACTTCTCAAGAAAAAAAAATATGTTGTCTCACAAAAGTTGTCTCACAACAAAAAGGTTGCTGGTTTGAGTCCAAGATGGACCAGGAGGGCTTACTGTGTGGAGTTTTGTGGGTTTTCTCTGGGAGCTCCAGTTTCCCCCACAGTCCAAAGACTTGCGGTATAGGTGAATTGGTAAATTGGCCGTAGTGTATGAAGGTGTGTGTGAATGAGAGAGTGTGTACATTATATTGTGTGAATATATATTTGACTAAATTGGCCCCCAACAGAAAGACTCCTGCAATAGGAGTCAAATGGTGTAACCAGTTACATCGCTTGACATTTCAACTTAAAATCAAATTTGACAGGCATTATCATCAACATCTATGTAAGCACATAGGCTTGGGGGGGAATATTTCAAATGTAACTTTTAAATATAATACTTATTTTTATAATAATAATCAATTATCAGTGCATTCCTGGGGTCTTACCATTTGACATGCATATCTAAGAATAGCTGACCATACCTTAAAAAGGTCAAAGTATCTCACATTTTAAAGAGAGTAGCTAACCTTTGCATGCAGCATCTAGTCTTATCAAGAGTTCTTCTCTGTGATCCAATTTCCTGTTGTCTTGTGCACAATTTTAACAAAATGGCTCAATAAATGGTGGTTACACCATCTTGACATTTCAGAAATTTGAGGTGACAGACATAATTCCCCAAATGAATTAAAATATTTAGAACAATTGTGCTATATTTACCTTTATTTACTATTAAACATGTCTAATGTAAAATTATGCCAAACTACCTGATACAATGTTTCATTGAGACTTTCAAATTTTTTAAACAATATAAACTATTTGGTATATTTTTTTTTGGTTACACCATATTGACATTGTTGCAAAAATTCCCTAAAATGATTTTAAAATGGATTCAAACCAAAAAAATTTGACTTGGTCCTCAAAATAGAGAATGTATGCAAGTAATTAGCTTATTTATTTTGAAACTGTAAGCTTTTTTAAATTGATTTAAACGACATGGACACAAAAAAATGAGCGTCACGTCATTGACCCATTGACCCATATATATATATATTTCTTTTTGTAGAGTGAACTAGATAAATGTGAGATGAAAATTCACATTAAAAGTCTTTTTGTAGCTGTGCCCCTACCCACCCCACCCCCAAAAAAAAGTGTTACAAATTAATAATAATTTCAAATTACGTTAGCAATATTGCAGTAGTATTTTGTTGTTGTTAATATTAATGATATTAATGTTATTATGGGTGTTACTATTATTTTTGTCATTGTTGTAGAGGTTAGAAATACTGCAATCTTTATATTTTTACGTGTGGAGGTCTGAGATTAACTCAACGTAAAGGAACAAGTTGGCAGAAGCTTTTTTGGATGGACTTGCAAAGTTTTGCTCACAAAACTAATTGTTTTAACTTAATGAAGAACATTTTGATTTTTTAGTTAAGTAAATGTAGCTGTACAGACGTTTTTACAGATTTTTGCCAAACCAGCTAAACTTTTTTCAGGTTGGATTATTTACAGTGCAGTGTGAAGCAACACTTTGGCCAAAACATCATGGTTAAAATGGTGTTGCATGCCCAAACTGTCTATTTTATATGTGTCTAAACTGGCTTACTGATCATAATGCAGGCACTGGACTGGAAACACATTCTCTCTTTAACCCCACAGTCTGACCTCTAGTTTCTGTTTCCGCTGACGTTCATGACTTAATTCTTCGTCTGTCTCATTTCATGTGTCCTTCAGTTCTGTCTGCTTTCTGCACAGTTTAAAGGCTCTCATTGTATTATAACTGTGTGACTGTCTCTTTAAATTGTGAATGGAGAAGTCTGAGGATGTACTATATAAATTACTTTATTCATCCGTTTGTGGATTGTTGCTCACATGCATTTTTTTAGCAGATTGCCTAATTTCTAACTTTAGATTAGATTAAAACTATAAAATCAAGATAAACTGTGAGACCAGATGGCCAGGATAGATCAGTATGTTTTAATATTGTTCACATCAGACTAAAACTGCTCAAACATGCTTTGACATATTTTGGATTGTTATATTAAATCCGAGTCAACCGAACACTTACTAATTCACATTTGGTAATAGTTTAAATAATGTTTAGCCATTCTGTTTCAGTTCAACAGGATACATGTCTAGTTTCAAGATCATTTGTCCTTGAGGAATTCTTCTTTAGAAGAAAACAATATCAACTGCATGCTAAGTGATGCATGTTTGGTTTTTGTTCACTGAAAATGTGACCAATTTAATTATTTACTCATTAAGATACCAAAGGAAAGGTTTGATAAAAAATGAAATCTAAAAAATACTAAGGTAATTTGCTAATTTTAAACTGTCACATTAGCATTTAATGCTAAAAAGCTACCATAGTATTACTTCCTGATCTCTGTGCTAACGTAACAGCCTTATTTCATCTTTCTAAAGTCATTTTAACCCCATCTAATTTGGCTTCAACACTGAAGTTTAAGCCAAATTTGACAACTGCTACAAAGTGGTGGATTGCTCAGTAAATCTACATCCATGACATTCAGACTTTTCCTAAAAATTATATAAAAGGTTTGTCAAAACCAAACGAAGAAGCATAAATACAAAGCTTGACCCATCTTTAAAGATATTCTTTATTGTCAAGCAAAACACTCGTACCATAAAGTTCAACTCGTGAAGATTCTCTGTGATTATGTGGCTAAATATTGTTTACTATCTCCAAGGATTCCAGCATCAAAGTTTTAGTGCACACAGTCACTCCATCCCTTATGAGTTCATGCTGTGACATGTCTCAGCAAATTCCATACCTGATTTAAAAAACAAACTAACAAACTACAATTTTTTATAGGATATCATGCAACATATTCATTATTCTTGTTTGTCTTGCTGTGTATTTTGGTATATATTTTGAGTATGTGTGTATGTTGGTATATTTGGTCAGACAAAAGCCTTTTTTTAATATGTCTCAACAGGTTTCAGCATCAATAACACTCAAGGTTTTAATGTGGGGACAACAGGAGCAAAGATTTTCTCAGGGTCATCAACAGAGCAGTTTGGGTACACTGTACGGCAGTTCAGCAACAGCCAAGGAAAATGGTAAGATATACATATGTATTATAATCAGAATTGTGCACTTTATGTATTTGTTACTCTGTGCAAAAGTCAGTGAAATGAATTATTTCATTTTGAGTTAGCATCAAGTGTAAAAAATGTGGTGGCCCCTGTTAGATCAGGGACTAAGCTGAAGGAAAATGAATGAATGCAAGTTCAAAAATGACTATCTCTAATAACTCTTTGATATTATGCTAGGGCAAATCCTCAATAAATTTACCTTGTGCCAAAAAATATTTTGGATTTTTCAAATATCATATGCACTCAACCAGGTGACCTAGTCAGGGTCCTAGCAGCAATTCACAAATCTGCCATCTTTAGCCACATTCACATCAACATTTTCTCTGCTATATCTGTAATGGTTTATGGTGTGGTTGCTTGTCTGAGTCCTGAGTCCAAATGGCCTATGTTCCCAGCAAAGTGTTTGGTCTCCAAATCCCAACACCTAACCTCCAAGGGCCAGCACCTGACTATCCAGCTCTTTATTTATTTATACTTTGCTCTTTTCAATTTGAAAGCTTCCATTCACAACACATTCAAACATCTAAACCTTTTTTTATGAGTCCAATAGCAGTATCATAGTTTCCTCCACCTTTGCCCTGATTTCATTCCAGATCAGCTGTCGTTTCTTCCAAAATTTGCTTTATCAAAACACAGGACTTTATCGAAACCAGGGCCAGCTCTTAATTGACTGCTTTTTACATCACTTTGTGGTGAGACCGAACCTCAGCTCCACCATCGTCCCTTTCCCACTTCCACTCTTGCTCTGGGAAGCTTTGAGTCTGTAGATTCACAGTGCTGCAAAACTTCTCACATACACATTACTTTGAACTCCTCTTCAAAAAATTACAAAGGTAGACTTAGCTTGTAGGAGCTTGCAGGAGAAATGCTGCTTATACTTCTAGGTACTCGTAGCCAGCCCTGTTGCCTTGGCCCTGTAGTGCGGAGGTTAAGATTGCTGCCGATTGTTCCTGTTATCATCCTGAGGACCTGGTCAGGCTACCACTAGCTGTGGCAACTGTTACAAAGAGCTCTACTGCAGCAATTTATCAGCAAGAGAGAGCAGGGGTGTCAAACACAGTTGCTGGAGGGCCACAACTCTGCACAGTTTAGCTTTAACCTTAATTAAACACCTGATTAAACTAAGTTTTTCGTGATTGTATAAAACCTAGAGGTAAGTGCATTGAGGCAGGGTTGAAACTAAACTCTGCAGGGCTTGGGCCCTCTAGAAACTGCTTTTGATACCCCTGTGTTAGAATCTACCAGTTATCTAACAGAAGAGGCAGCCTGGTCATTCTGCGAGGCACCAGCAGCGACAATTGGATGAACTTGGATGTCTATATACTGTAGATCTGTTCTCTAGATGTAATTGCATGTGATCCTTTGGTTCATTACCTGCTCCCATTTGGTACAAAAACCTTGATGTCTGATTTTTTCTGCTCTGTTTATCCTCTCATCTGGAACTACTGCCCTAAATTAAAGTCTGGATGAGTTATTGTCACTCCTTACAATGTTTTTTTGTTGAACCTTTACTTTTAGGTACTCTCGCAAGCACTTTGTGGTGCATCTTTGCCTCAGCTGCATCTATTGCAGCTTCTGGTCTTTACTTCTCGATTCATTGCTACTCTTACTCTATTAACCGTTAGGTCTGAAGATTCATGGTACTCCAGCACTTCTATCACATGCCCATTTGAGGGGATTCAGTTTGCAGGAGCTCCCATAGAGTTGCTTTAGATAAACTCAGCCATTGTGTTATTATTCCAAGATGGCGCCGAGCATGGCCGCTGTGTTGCGAGCTCCCAGCGAACTTTGTTGTGTTTTGTATGTTTTACTTGTATTTTTGTTGTTTTTCGTGCTGGATGTACACACTCTTATTGCCTACGACAGACACACACTTCGAGAAATTGGCTCCCCCGTCGCACACCGAAAACTGGACTTTGAGTTCTTCAACGATGCTCTGTTTACAAACACAACAACAGAGCCCTTTGTCTGGGCCACACAACCAAGGCGACGACACAAACGCAGCCGGCAAAGAGGAAAGAGAGCCGGCGTCCTGGTCAGATTAAGATGCCGTGGATTTCGACCTCCGCTCCCCACCATTCTGCTGGCTAACGTTCAGTCACTGGACAACAAACTTTGCGAGCTACGGGCGCGCATTTCCTTCCAACGGGAAACAAGAAACTGCTGCATTATCTGTCTTACAGAAACCTGGCTGTCTGCGGAGGTACCAGACACAGCTGCTTAACTTTCGGGGTTCTCCTTGCACCGCGCGGATAGAACGAAAGAACTCACAGGGAAAAGCAAAGGAGGAGGTGTTTGTTTCTTTATTAACAACTTATAGTGTGATGAGAGAAACATACACCCAGTTAGATCATTTTGTTCTCCTGATCTGGAATATCTTATGCTTCGGTGTCGACCATACTGGCTACCAAGGGAATTCACATCGGTCATTATTACGGCTGTTTACATCCACCCTCAAGCCAACACAGAGCAGGCACTCAGAGAACTGTATGGGAGCATAAACGAGCAGGAAACCGCACACCCGGAGGCAGCGTTTATTGTTACAGTGGACTTTAACAACGCCAATCTCAGGAAAATCGCTCCAAAATACTTTCAACATATCACCACAAACACGCGTGGTGATCGTATTTTGGACCATTGCTACTCTCTGTTCCGGGATGCTTACAAATCCCTCCCCCGCCCACCATTTGGCAAATCAGATTACTCTTCTGTTCTGCTCTTGCCTGCTTACAGGCAGAAACTGAAACGGGAACCACCCATCCTCAGGACGTTTCAGAGCTGGTCGGACCAATCGGATTCCATACTTCAAGACTGTTTTGATGACGTTGACTGGGAGATGTTCCGGGCAGCTTCTGATGACGACATCGAAGTGTACTCAGACACAGTTACGTGCTTCATCAGAAAGTGCATAGAAGACGTGGTCCCAACAAAAACTGTCCGTATCTACCCCAACCAAAAACCATGGATCAACGGCGAAGTTCGAACAGCCCTATCAGTGCGAACTTCCGCCTATAAATCCAGAAATGCTGAGGAACAAAAACAAGCAAACTACAACCTCAGAAAAACGATCAAAGCAGCAAAACGTCAATACAAAGACAAGATAGAGGGTCAATTTAACACCAATAACGCAAGGAGCATGTGGCAGGGACTTAATTACATCACGGACTTTAAAAGTAATAAATCCACCACTGTGAACATTGCCGCGTCTCTCCCGGACGAGCTCAACTCGTTCTATGCCCGCTTTGAAGCCCAGGACAGCGCGCACACACAGCGCGCACACACAGCGCGCTCCCGCGGCCGATACAGAAACCGCAAGCACACTAACTGTTTCTGTAGCGGATGTAACGAGATCTTTCCGTCGCGTGAACATCCGAAAAGCTACGGGCCCAGATGGCATCCCTGGACGTGTACTTAAAGCATGTGCACACCAGCTAGCGGGGGTTTTCACGGACATCTTTAACCTCTCGCTCTCTCGGTCTGTGGTTCCCACATGCTTTAAGACAGCTACTATTGTGCCAATACCGAAATTGGCTAAAACCACATCCTTGAATGACTGGCGTCCGGTTGCACTGACACCCATCTTCAGCAAGTGCTTTGAGAAGCTGATTAAAAATCACATCTGCTCTGTACTGCCCGCTAACACTGACCCTCTGCAATTTGCATACAGAAACAACCGCTCCACTGATGATGCAATTGCTTTCACCTTGCACACTGCTCTGTCTCACCTGGAAAACAAAAACACATATGTGAGAATGCTGTTTGTGGACTACAGCTCAGCATTCAACACCATAGTGCCTGCCAAGCTGGTGGTGAAGCTCCAGGCTCTGGGCCTACACAGCTCTCTGTGCAACTGGATCCTGGACTTCCTGTCAAGCAGACGCCAGGTGGTCAGAATGAACAACATCACCTCATCCACACTGATCCTCAACACTGGTGCTCCACAGGGCTGTGTTCTCAGCCCACTCCTGTACTCCCTGTACACACATGACTGTACATCCAAACACAGCTCCAACGTCATCGTTAAATTTGCTGATGACACAACGGTGGTGGGCCTAATCACAGATAATGATGAGACGGCCTACAGAGAGGAGGTGCACACTCTGACGCAGTGGTGTCAGGAAAACCACCTCTCACTCAACATCAGCAAAACCAAGGAGCTGGTGGTGGATTTCAGGAGAGAGAAGAACGAACACACTCCCATCACCATCAACGGGACACCAGTGGAGAGAGTCAGCACTTTCAAGTTTCTTGGAGTACACATCGCTGAGGATCTGACATGGACTGCTCACACAGACGCAGTGTTGAGGAAGGCACAACAACGCCTCTTCTTCCTCAGGCACCTCAGGAGGTTTGGAATGAGCCCCCACATCCTCCGCTCGTTCTACACCTGCACCGTGGAGAGCATCCTCACTGGCTGCATCACCACCTGGTACGGGAACAGCACCAGCAGCAATCGCAAAGGTCTACATAGGATTGTGCGAACTGCTGGACGTGTAGTAGGAGGTGAGCTTCCCTCCCTCCAGGACATCTACACCAGGAGGTGCATGAGGAAAGCCAAGAGAATCATCAGCGACTCCAGCCACCCAAGCCATAGACTTTTCTCTTTGCTACCCTCAGGCAGACGGTTCCGCAGCATTCGGTCACGCACCAGCCGGCTGAAGGAAAGTTTCTTCCCTCAGACTATCAGGCTGATGAACACTTAACACACCCCACACAAACTCTCCCATACCCCACACTGCACACCATAAAGATGTAGCATGCACTGCACTTTAACCAATCCATACTTTAACCAACAATACTGCCAACAACTATGTGTACACCTATCCATTGTACGCATCACTGTCAACATTGCCAAATTTACACTGTCTTGTTTTTTTGTGAGTATGTTGTTGTATTTTACACTGTCTGTATTTTACACTGTCGCTGCATTTGCACTGTCTGTATTTTGCACTGTCTGTATTTTGCACCGTCGTTGTATTTGCACTGTCTGTTTTTTGCACTGTCATTGTATTTGCACTATCTGTATTTTTCACTGTCTGGAGCCAGCACCTAAGCTTTTCACTCATCATAGCACACGTGCTGCTGATGATGTGATAATAAAAGTGATTTGATTTGATTTGATTTGTTGCAAGTGGCAGCTATGGCCTAGTGGTTAGAGCATCAGCAGTTTTCTACTTCACCCTCTGTACCCACCAGCAGCACCACAGGGCAAGACACCTAAACCCTAGCTGTTCCTTCATCACCACAGCAAATGACTGCTATCTGGTCCCAGTGTGTGCAGGCAGTCTGTGTGTGTTCTTGGAAATGCTTATTGCTCACTAGGATACAGAGGACTGTGAATGGATTTGGAGTGTAGGTTACCATATTAGGCCTTCATGAGTACCCTCTGCGGTCAGCCGATTCAAATGTTATCACTCGATTGAATGGGCGTTATCAGTGGTTATCAGCTGAGAGATATGGGCCAGTAGGGGCTTTCTGCATCTACTGGTAGGCTCAGAAGGCTGTTATCATCCATACACACGTTTAATCAGCTATAGATCATATACGACTGTGGCCGGAAGTTAACGAGAATTATTTATATTATTTATTACATTTCCAAATAATTGTATTTCATTAACGTCTACCCCTACCCCAACCCTAAACCCAACAATCACAGTAGTGTAAAAACAGATCTAGATCTGAAGTCTCTAGTATAGCTGATTAGCCATGTGGATGGATGATAACAGCCTTCTGAGCCTACCAGTAGACACAGAAGGCCCCTATTAGCCCATGCAGCCATGCCATTTCAATCAAGTGATAACATTCAAAGCGGGTGCTGCAGTTCAGCACTTGTAGTAATCTTTCGATCATACTGCATTTCACAATCATCACAGGTGTGTCTCTGTACTGACTTGCCACTGAGAGTTGCATCAGATGTCTTTCCAAGGCTTTTAACTGGGTTCGGTAGTAGTTGGTACTGGGATATCCTCTGTTAAAAAATATGACTTTCTGTAGAACTTGATTTTGAAAAATAAAAATATATCCTTGCCCACCTCCTGAGTCTCTCCAGTCAGTTTAGAATCCCCCTTGCACACAAATCAAATTGTATGGCTTGTATGGGTGTTTGGCAGATCGCGATTTTGGACGTCAACTTCTGGTGCAGCAGATTTGACCAGTTTATTGTTTATTTATTGCCAGGCTATAAAGAGTGACTGAAGTAGTGAAGCCTGTAATAATGGCAATCTCCAACCTGCACTAGACCTAAATTAGTTATTTTCTCTTGTGGGACTCTCTGGTGGAACTCATTGGTATTGATTGATTGAGTGATTGAGTAATTTGAGTGTTTTGACATGATTATTAATTATTTATTAAAATATAATTTAGTTTGGTTATTCTGTACAACAGATCAGCAGCAGTGAAAGCAATAGTATGATACTAATAGTTGGAACTATGGCCATGTTACTGTATCATTCCTCTCAATACCCATATATGCAGTGCACACACTTCCTGTAGTCATTCAATTTGTCCATATCCAGAGTTACAAAGAGGCCAAGTTCCTTTAGAATGTATCGACAGGAAAATGAAGGTCTTCCTCTCATTCTCAACATAACAGCTACACTAGCACACATTATCTATGCCAGCTAAAACTGCGGCAGTAAGTCATACATTGTAGGTAAAATATACAATGAAGGGTTTTATCTACGCTATGCAGAACTTCCTTAATTGCCCCATAATTAATACATGGAAGGAATGCTGGGTCACTATATATAATTTGTTGTATAAAAAGCATGTTGACTTATGGAGATCTTCACGGTTAAACTTATGGTGAGACACTGCAGGAAAAATACTGTTTTTTATACAGTACTTTTTTTATCCCAAATACACCTTTAATTGTTTCTTTGTTGGGGTGTCGAAATTATTTGTTTCTTCGATGCACCGCGATGCAGACGCAAACAATTCGGTATCAGTTCAGGAATAATTATAACCGGTTATGTACTGATGTCATTTATCACATATGCATTATTGTAATGCCACGCCAGCAGAGGGAGCCCTCGAATAATACTTCATAGAATACTCCGCCTACCATGAATCCAGCGGAAGTTTCAAATCTGCAAGCTACAGTTACATGTCAAGGTGAAATGCTAAGGGGCTATCAGGAACAATTGATGCAACTACAGTCAATCAACGAACATTTGACACACTATATCCGGGCACTTCCTCCTACCACACCGAAGACGGTAAGCTTTGCTCTTCCTGATAAGTTTGATGGCACTGCTGAAGAATGTAAAGGCTTCTTACGACAAGTAAAGATTTATATGGAGCACCAGGGTGAAAAAATTGATTCAGAAGAGAAGAAATGTGTCTTTTTGATGACTCTGTTGACTGGAAGAGCGATTGACTGGGTCATCAAAGCAGTATGGGATTCTGATACCAAGATTAAAACCTCGTTGGAATATTTCATAGAACATATTCGTGAAGTTTTTGAATATCCTGATGGAGGAAAAGGGGTATCTACTCAACTTACTAACCTCAAGCAAGGAAACACATCGGCTGCTGATTACGCTATTGAGTTCAGAACGATAGCAGCACAAAGTGGATGGAATGATGTGGCTTTAAAGGCAATGTTTCACCGCAGTCTGAGTGAATAACTTCAAACAGAGGTGTAAAGGTGATGATTTATCTTTTCCTGAATTTGTCAAAATAACTATCAAGATTGATAATCTCATGAGACAAGCACCCCGACTGAGAAGGAATGCCAATGTTCACGAGTTCACCCGATTCATGCATCTCATTGAACGAAACAATCCAGAAGAGCCATTGCAATTAAATACCTCACGCTTATCTGAAGAAGAAAAAGACGACGCCGCTTTAAACTATGTTATTACTGTGGTGAATCTGGACATCAAAGTTTCGGATGCCCCCACAAAACTTGCAATCCAGCCAAGGTAAATATTGAGCACTTTTCAGTTCTCAGCAATAAAGTACTCACGTTACCAGTCACCCTCCAGTTTGACACTTTATGTCTTGATTTATCAGCGATGATCGATTTAGGAGCTGCTTTAAATATCATCAGCAAAAACCTCATTGTCAAACATAATATCCCCACTCAAGCTTGCATACAACCTTTTAAAATCAAGTCCATTGATGACACACTTATTGGAACTGGAATTACTCACCAAACACAAACCCTCACTCTCAAGACTGGAACACTGCATCAGGAATCCATCTCATTTTACATTGTTGATACTCCTAAGTATGAAGTCATCCTGGGATATCCATGGCTACACATTTACAATCCAGAAATATTATGGATATTTAGGAGAATTAACTCGCTGGTCTACATTCTGTCTGAAGAAATGTACTCCTATTAAACCACAACCATGTTTGACGACCAGCGTAGAGAACCCAGATTCCTACAAAAGAGTTGTCATCCCAGAATGTTATCAAGATTTATCAGATGTGTTCAGTAAAACCAAAGCAGCTCAACTTCCCCCTCATCGCCCATGAAATTGTGCCATTGACCTACTACCTAATGCCATGCCACCTAAAAGCCGAGTTTACCCTCTCTTTCTCAAGAAAAGCCAAGCCATGGATGAATACATCAATGAAGCACTTGATTCAGGTTTGATCCCTCCATCCACATCACCAGCAGCAGCAAGTTGTTCTTTGTTAAGAAGAAAGATGGAGGTCTCCGACCATGCATAGATTACAGAGGACTAAATAATATCACAGTGAAATTTCGCTATCCTCTCCCATTAGTCCCTTCAGCTCTTGAACAGTTACGTGATGCCAAGATTTACACCAAACCTAACCTGAGAAGTGCATATAATTTAATTAGAATCCGCAAAGGGGACGAATGGAAAATGGCATTTGTCACCACTAGGGGGCTATGAATATCAGGCCATGGCGTATGGACTGGCAAACGCTCCGGCTGTCTTTCAATCCTTCATCAATGAGATTTTCAAAGATATTATGAACAAATGGAGGAGATTCAACGAGACATGCAATGCAACGATACATCCAACATGTAACGCCTGTAACGCTACGCCAGCAGAGGGAGCCCTCGCCGGACTACTGACTCAGCTCCGCTCCCTCTGTAGTTACTTCCTGTTTGTGCTTGATCACGTACTTTCTCTGTCTTTGCCCTTTTGGTCCGATTTGGACTGATTGTTGTTGTACTGAACTCCTGCCTGCATTATCACTACATTCTCTTGATTTGCCCCTGTGTTTGCCGTTTGGATTGGACTGCTTTCCTGTTGCTGACTATTCGCCTGTTTACACGTTGATGTCTCAGCCCACATTTGACCAATTTATGTCTTCAGATTTCTATTACAGTACATGTTTTAAAGGCTTTTTCTTAAAATGCATTTTTTTCTACAGACATAAATATCCAATTCAGCAGCACTTACTATACATACTCCAAGTTTTTATTCATATTTGTATTAAAAAAGGTTTTTACAGAGGGATTCTCATACATATTTTGCAAGATTAAACACAACATTTAATTATTATTGTGAAAATCCCCTCTGTACACATTTTTTTATTTAATGTAAGCATAAAAAAATAATAAATAAAACAAGAGTTTTTAAAACCTGACTTTTTCCAGTGTTCAGATTTTTGTGCTAGAAATGTATGCAAGTTAATGCATATATATATATCGCAATTTTGTCTGATTTGCATATTTAGACACTGCATTTTACGTAACTTGTAATTTAAAAAGTTTTCAATGTAATCAATCAACTGTCAAGTATGATGATAACTATTAGTTATTTTAGTGTCTTGCCCTAAATCTGAGTGTGTTTTTTAACAACCTCTGTTGTGCAACAGGTCAAATGAATCATTTCCTGCTTTAGTGTGGGCACCATTGTGTGTGTGTGTGGGGGGGGGTCTGCTTTATGCTTTAGTTTGTGTGGTACTGAATGCTGCTGATGTCATTCTTCCTGTGAGTCTAGTATTAGCTTAGTCTGGCTGATCTAGTTGGGCCTCAAACAAAACACATGTTTGAGACCCCTAAATTCATTTCCAAATACAATGAGTCACTATTACCCAGAATCCTTTTCATCAGAATTTCCAGTTCTGATGTAAATAGATTGTGTCGAAACCCCCTCAACCTTTACTTTTATAAAGAACTGTTATCAAGGGTTATGATAACTACTAAATATGGAATATTGACAGTTATCCAGTGTGTGCATCCTGCCTCATTAAATGGTAATAAGTACAAGAGATAAGTTCTGAGAGTAAAATTTCTTTTTTTTTTCTATAGGGAAACTGATTTTTAAAAATGACAATAAACAGACCTGTTGTAAGCTCTGAGGATGTTAATTGCTGTTTCATTTTTATCTTATGGTAAAGAAACAAAATATAATAGCATTGATATGTAGTAACCGAGCACTAATTGTGTAATATGGCTGTGTAATAGAGGAATAGATGTTGTTTGTTCTGTCACAGGATGTGCAGTGAGTGTGCTTGTGTGTC
The DNA here is from genome assembly GCA_903798205.1 of Danio tinwini. Lineage (NCBI taxonomy): Eukaryota > Metazoa > Chordata > Actinopteri > Cypriniformes > Danionidae > Danio > Danio tinwini. Next base: position 2,871,917 of record CAIGQZ010001492.1, on the reverse strand, counting down.
AGTGTTTGAGGAATGCTGTGTTTAGTCTGGGCACAGCACCTTATCACATTATGACAGGGATACTCTGTATAATTTAATGGGTGTGTTTATATTATGTAATGAATGCCTATTGCACCTACTGTATACACACACAAAGAGAGAGAAAGAGAGAGAGAGGGGGGAGGCATGATAGAGATTCGGGGGGCACGATAATCTGACACAAACTGGAAATCTATAAATACATAAAATTAATTAAAAAAGAAGAATCTCATATCTGGCTCAAAATCGACAATCAGCTCAGTCAAACGAAAAAGGACATATTCTTATGTGCTCTTTACATTGTTCCATCCGAATCCGAATAATGAAAACATCTTTGAGACCATCCAGACCCAAATAATCCACTTCCAGGCCAAGAGAAATTTGCTGCTGTGTGGAGATCTTATAGCTAGAACAGGGTCCTTAACTAACTGTACCACATATGGTAGGAATAAATACATATTTGGACAGAGTTATCAAGAAAACAGTGTAAATGTCTCTAGGAATAACTCTGATGCCCAAATTAATAAGATCGGAAAGCTCCTACTTGAGCTGCGTCGAAGCCTCTGTCTGTATCAGGTCAATGGCAGGGTGAGAGGAGACTCTCTAGGCAGATACACCTACAGCTCATTTCTCGGCAGCTCAACAGTTGACTACATGATCACAGATTTAGATCTGTTCTCTTTCAGTGCATTCACTGTTAAAAGGAACAAAAACACTAATATATTTTTTAATTGTTTACCATTAAAAATAATTATAGCTGGGTACAAGACAGCTCTGAGAAATACAGGAATGCAATTAAAGACCCCCAAATAGGTTTACTTTTGGATAAATTTGTAAAAATAGTTATCCTGATAATGAAGATGGTGTTAATCTAGCTATAGAAAACATAAATTACATATTTGATTATTTGGCAATGATATCTAATATTAAAACTTCTAAGAAAACTTTTAAACAAAAACGAGAGAATGAATAATGATATGACTTTGATTGTAAAAAAATAAGGAAAAACTTAAGACAAATAGCAAATCAAAAACACAGACAACCAGAGAATACAGATTTACGTCTTCTGTACTGCGAGGAGCTTAAACCATATAAAAACACAATCAGAAAAAATATATATCCAGAAACAGCTCAAAACAATTGAAGAATCTGTTGACTCAAAACATTTCTGGGACAACTGGAATCTCCTTAATCAAAAGCAATGTGAACAGCTAACAATACAAAATGGAGACACCTGGAAAAACACTTTGAAAAACTGTTTAGTAAAATATTACACTTATATATAATAAATTAACCCATAGAGAACAAATATTTGGCAAATACTAAAATCCGTTAGACTATCCAATCACAGAAAAAGAGCAACTAGATAAAATACAAGTCCTACCAACAAAAAAGGCAAGTGGTCCAGACAGTATCCTTAATGAAATGATTAAAAACATAAATCACAAATTCCAATTGGCTATAATGAAACTGTTCAATTTGGTTCTGAGTGTTGGTCATTTTCCTGATATATGGAATAAAGGATTAATAACGCCCATATTCCAAAATGGAGACAAATCAGATCCTAACAATTACAGAGGCATCTGTGTGAGCAGTAATCTGGGGAAGCTGTTCTGCAGGAGCAGCATCAACACCAGACTCATAGGCTTCCTTATGGAGCACAATGTCCTCAGCAAAAGTCAGATTGGGTTTCTGCCAAATTACTGAATGTCAGACCATATCTTCATCCTTCAGACAAATACGTCTATCAAAACAAAAACAAAATATTTGCTTGCTTTGTAGATTTTCAGAAAACATTTGATTCAATTTGGCATGAAGTTCTGCTGTCTAAACTTCTAGAATCAGGTGGTAAAAGATGCATTATAAAAACAATGTATTCAAACAATCAGTGCGCAATTCAATTTGGAAATAAGCGAACAGAATTCTTTACCCAGGGATGGGGTGTGAGACAGGGCTGTCCACTGTCACTGACCCTCTTCAATATTTACATCAATCATTTGGCAATGCTCTAAGAGCAAGCAGATTCGCCGGGTCTCACACTATACGACTCCAGTGTTATGTCCCTGCTGCTTGCAGATGATCTGGTGCTGCTGTCGCCAACAGAAGAGGGTCTACAGCAGCAGCTGGATATCCTGCACAGCTTCTGTCAGACCTGGGCTCTGACCATTAACCTAAAGAAAACCCCAACCCTAATATTCCAGAAAAAAAACCCAGATGTCAGGGAAAGAAACACAGTTTCACCCTTGGTATGACAAAAAATGAACCTGCCACAAGCTGCACATACCTTGGGTTGAAAATAAGTGCTAATGGAAAACTAAATTTGGCTGTGAATGAACTGAAAGAAAAAGCAAGAAGGGCCTTTTATGCCATGCTCAGTCATGAGTTTGACAAGTGGGATAAGAATCCAATTGAAAGCCTACATGCAGAGTTCTGTAAGAGCATGATACATGGTACAGAGGAACACACCCAGCAATGCATGCAGGGCAGAATTAGGCCAGTGTCCTCTACTCATGCGCATTGAGAAACGGGCCGTCAAATTTTGGAAACACATTATAATGAGTGACCCCAACTTTTATCACTTTAAAGCCCTCAAAAACCAAGAAATAGACATTGAAAAAAGCCCCCTGATTCAGATGGTCCTGAAGCTGCACACACAAACAGCAGGCGGCATCAGGACACAGACATGCTCATTCACAGAATTAAGCTCCAATCAAATGATTTTTTTTTATTAGAATATGCAAAAAGGTACACAAATTGGGATCATACAAAAACAGAGAAACTAAAACATAAAAACAACAACGAAAAACAAAAACAACAATACAGTCAGGTACATATATATGTGTATATATGTGCGTGTGTGTGTGTGTGTGTGTGTGTGTGTGTGTGTGCGTGTGCGTGTGCGTGTGCGTGTGCGTGTGCGTGTGTGTGTGTGTGTGTAAAGGTAACATGGTCAGGTCAGAGTACATACATAAGGGACAATAACAGTCAATAAATGAAGCAAGTGTCATAGATATAAATAAACAAATAGAAAGAAACCAGTCAGTGGTAGAGAGTGACAATGCTAGTAATGTATGATAGTAATGATGACAGTAAAGAGAAAGGACAACAACAATAATAATAGATCACAAGTACTACACCAACTGCTACTACAGAAAGTTACTAATATCACAACTACTATTGCTGTTGCTACTACAGCCATAACAACAACTACTACTACTACGTCTACTAATACTGATATTACTACAACCTCTACTACAACTGATACTACTACAACAATGTCTCCTACTACTACTGATACTACTACAGTAATCACTCCTACTACAACATCTACATCAACAACATCTACTACTACTACTACACCAACACCTTTACTACTTCTGGTACTACTATACCATTTACTACTACAAAAAAAACTACAACAACTACTTCAACAATCCCAACTACAAATACAATCGTTACTACTACAATGACTACTGCTACTACTACTACCACTTCTACTACTACTACTACTACTACTACTACTACTACTACTACTACTACTACAATAACACCAACTTCAGCAACCTGAATAATGACAATGGTTTGTAATAATGAGGAGATAAAGGGAGAACAAGTCAGAATAGTAATAATAATAATGGTAACAAAAGTAAAAGTAATAATGATAATAGTGAGGAGGTGAGGGGAGGTTGGGAAATCAGGTAGAGGACAAAAATTAATAATAATTAATAATAATAATAATTATAATTATAATAGTAAGTAGAAGAAAAGGAAAGAGGAAAAAACAGAAAGGGAAGGGGGAGAGTGGAAGAAAAGAAAAGTAGAAAAATAAAGTGCTGCAAGCAAAACAATGAGAATAATAAGAAAAAGAAATGTTAATATAATAATGATAATATACAAATAATAAAAACCAAAATTAAAGAATAATATTAAAAAGAAGAATTTAAGAAACAATTTGATGGATTATCAATAGTAATATAATGATAATAATAATAATAGTAATAATAATAATAAAAGATCAAGAAATGGGCAGGGACACGTGATAACTGCAATACACTCACGCCGACAACAACAACAACAATAATACAAAATAATAAATATAATAATAATAAAACAGCTTTAACAATAATTTAAAGAGGTGAAAGTTATCTGATCTACAATCAAATGATAAATGCATCTGATTTACTGGATTTACTGGAATGAAGCAGCCGGAAAACAAAGTAAACTTCAATGTAATTTAGACATAAATAGAGATTAAACCACAGCAACATATCTGAGTGCAGTAATGGACAGTAAACTAAGAACAACAATGACCAAATACGAGCTGAGTGCTTACAGTCTGACTGTAGAGATGGGCCGATACAGACAGAACTGGCAACCCAGAGAGAGCCGCATCTGCCCACACTGTGCCCAGGCAGAGGTGGAGACGGAGGAACATTTCCTCACCCACTGCACAAACTTTCAGCACATCAGAAAAACATTCAACCCCAAAACAACAGAGCATTTACCCACAATTCACTGAGTTAGACAATAAAACACAACTGCAATATTTACTAGGGGAAAAAACTGACTGTATCCTTCTAGCGGCAGAAAACACTAACACCTGTCACAAAAAGAGAGAGAAGACCAATAAAAACATCAGTGATGCACACATGCACACACCTAGATTATTAAAAGTGAATCATTGTAAATATACTGATTATTAATGTTTTTATTACTGTTTTATCTTAAAATGTTGATAGTTAAATATACAGTTTATTCTTATCTATTATTACTTTTGTATTGATTTGTATGAATAATATGATATGTTGAATAATAATATGATATAGTGAATAATAATGTGATATATTGAATATTAATGTGATATATTGAATAATACCATCATATATTGAAAAATATGATGTATTGTTGATATTTTATTTAATTATCATATATAAATATCATCTTTTTTATATTACTACTACTATTTACCTTTTTTTATTATATATGTATGTTACTTTTTATGTAAAGTTTAGAACTGCTTTGGCAATACATTTATAACATTTGTCATGTCAATAAAGCAATTATTGAATTGAATTTAATTGAATTGGGCGACGCAGTGATGCAGTAGGTAGTGCTGTCGCCTCACAGCAAGAAGGTCGCTGGTTCGAGTCTCGGCTGGGTCAGTTAGCGTTTCTGTGTGGAGTTTGCCTGGGTTTCCTCCGGGTGCTCCGGTTTCCCCCACAGTCCAAAGACATGCGGTACAGGTGAATTGGGTAGGCTAAATTGTCCGTAGTGTATGAGTGTGAATGTGTGTGCATGGATGTTTCCCAGAGATGAGTTGCGGCTGGAAGGGCATCTGCTGCGTAAAACAAATGCTGGGTAAGTTGGCGGTTTATTCCGCTGTGGCGACCCCAGATAAATAGAGGGACTAAGCCGAAAAGAAAGTGAATTAATTTAATTGAATAGAGAGAGAGAGAGAGAGAGAGAGAGAGAGAGAGAGAGAGAGAGAGAGAGAGAGAGAGAGAGAGAGCGATAGAGAAAGAAACAATCTTGGATACTTTTAAATGCACACTTTGCTCTTTTTTTGTCATTTCTTAATTTTCCTTTGGCTTAGTCCCTTTTATTCATCATAGGTCGCCACAGCAGAATGAACCACCAACTTATCCAGCATATGTTTTACACAGCAGATGCCCTTCCAGCTTCAACCCAGTACTGGGAAACATTCATACACACTCATTCACACACACACACACACACACACACACACTACCTATAGTGCATGTCTTTGGACTGGGGGGGGGGACCGGAGCACCCTGAGTAAACCCAGACAAACACATGCAGAACATGCAGACTCCACCAGAAATGCCAACTGACCCAGCCAGGGCCGAACCAGCAACCTTCATGCTGTGAGGCGATCATTCTACCCACTGTGCCACCATGTTGCCCCCTCTTTTTTGTAACACAGTTAATCTGATCTGTAATATGTTGGTAACAACTGGTGCTGTACTAACATCCATACTGTTTCTCAGGCTCCTTGTGGGATCTCCATGGAAGGGTTACACTCAAAATCGCAAGGGAGAAATCTATAAATGTGATATGAACAACCCTGGAAGCGTCTGTCAACCACTGAACCTTCAAAGTAAGCACACATTTCCCATCATTCCTAGTGAAATGCACTCATTGTCCACTTTATTAGATACCGTTCAGGTGCTTGTTAATCCAAATACCTATCAGCCAATCACAAGGTACTGTAGCAGCAGCGTTGAGTCATGTAGACCAAAATTGCTTGTCTGATAGAAAGGCAACAGTAACTCAATCAACCACTTGTTACAAGCAATGTCTGATGAGGAGTATCTCTTAACAAACAACACATCAAACCTTAAAAAAAGATGAGATGAATTCATCTATACTCCTATCAGCAAATGTTGCATTTCAGACAACTTGGAATTGGGAGTTTTACTTTTTCCTAATTTGTAAATAATATCTAGAATGCTGATGGAAATCAGAGAATCGAGAATTATCATTTGGCATCACTTCACTGATGGCAGCTGTTCTGCTTCATACGCTGAGCTGCCTTATGCGAAACATATTAATAAATGTAATGTACAGTTAAAGTCAGAATTATTAGCCCCCCTCCCCTATTTATTTTTTCCCCAATTTCTGTTTAACGGAGAGATTTTTCTCAACATAATAGTTTTAGTAACTCATTTCTAATAACTGATTTATTTTATCTTTCCCATGATGACAGCACATATTTTACTAGATATTGTCAGGGTCGGGTCTTGAACACAGGTCTCTGGTGTGGAGACTGGTGTGTGAACCTCTGAGCCACAAGGACAGTTGTGTTAGATCCAAACGAAAACACTTTAAGTGGGAATCCAGGAAACAAGGAAGGAAACAAAAAAAAAATCAACTTCGATTCTTCTCAAAAATAAGGTAGCAAAACAGACAACTGAGGTTCTTCTCAGAATGAGGTATATAAAATATTTTAACAGTACAACAAACAAAGAAAAACTCCACGAGGGGAGAAAACAAACAGACAACAAGGCAGCAAGCAACAGGGTAAACAAAGCAGTCTTACTAGACATAGCTCAGGAGATCAAGGCTAGGGATAGCTGACGTGAAACTGACGTTTTGACAGTGTCGAGATCCCGAATCGCAAGTGTTTCGAAACACTGCACCGAAGCATGATGCGAAACACCCAGGTCACGTGACTAAAGTGTTTTGAAACACCTGGTCACATTACTAAAGCAATTTAAAGCATCGATCAGTTCAGAAGCGTTTTGACACCTGCCTGAATCTGCATTTGACTGACAGGATCAGAAAACAAATCTGTCTTATATGGCCTAGTGGACCGTGCGTGTGCACATTGCTACTGTGCTTCTAATAGCTTTTGAGTTCGAATTCAGACATGTACAAATACTCCGTAACCATGATTTTATGTGCTTTAATCATGTTACTGTTTTATGGTGTTGTCTAGATAGGATACAGCTGCTGCCATCAATTTAGCATCATTTTTGTAACACTGTAAAACAATAATTAATATTTTTACAGTACTGTGATGGTTGGGTTTAGGGTTTGGGTAGACATTATTAAAATACAATAAATAGGAAATTTTATGAATAATGTAAATAATTATTGTTGACTTCTGGCCACAACTGTGTCCGATCTAGCAACAACCCTGTTTTATGACCAAAACAAGACAGATTTATTCACAAAGTGTTTATTCAGATGTCAGACCAATGTTGAAACAAAACGATACAAGAACTGAGCATTTCAAACTGATATTAAAGCATTTCAAAATAGCTGTGTCAGCCTGGACTCGAACCCACTAGTCCTGCAAGGTAATCAAGAACCCTAACCGCTCCACTAAATCACTTGAAAGTTTAATTTTACAAAGTGGGGTTTAGTACCTCAATTTGCTCAACTGTTCTTTGCTGAAGCTGTTCAAGTGCAATACATAAAAATGATCACTAGGTGTCACCGTAGAGTGGAGTTTCGAAACATTTCGAAGCTTCGACACGTTTGCTTCGACTGTTTCATGAAGCCTCGCTTTTTCTACCACTACCCAATAGCCAAGACTCAAGGTCTATCTATCTATCTATGTAGATATCAACCTATCTATCTTTCTGTTCATCCATCCTTGTTCATCTCTCTATCTATCCCCCTGTCTTTCTTTCTATCTATCTATCTATCTATCTATCTATCTATCTATCTTAGATAGATAGAAGAACAAGGAATGGTAGATGAATAGAAGGAAAAATAAGGAAGATGATAGAAAGATAAATGTATCAAGATGGATAAATCAGGACAGATGATCAGATAGATCGAAAGATAAATAGAGAGACAGAGAAATGATCATGGATAGATAGATGAACAAGGAAAGATGAACAAAAATATAGA